>OX276459.1:968642-1276142 GCA_946251905.1 Cryptocephalus moraei
TAACTATTCTACAAGCATTATAAGAAACACTTAATTTGTTTTATGGGGGTTACTTGTTGGGGAAAAAAAGACATTACTATCCTGTTGTGCAATTAGTTAATTTTCTACTATTATTATTACCAAACCACCTTAAAACATACTATCAACACTACACACGCAATGAAAAATTATGGAAGATATATGCTTCTAATACCTAATTTACACTTTGATTTATATGCTTAAAACGTTATTCCCGTTCTCATAACTTTGTTCTAATATATACTTTAATTTGTCATATACCCAATTTCATTGAGGTACCAGTTTAATTGTATAGATACCATTAAACTTCTATCCTGTTGTGCAGTTAGTTAATTTTCTACTATTATTATTACCAAAACACCTTAAAACATACTATCAACACTACACACGCAATGAAAAATTATGGTAGATATATGCTTCTATTACCTAATTTACACTTTGATTTATATGCTTAAAACGTTATTCCCTTTCTCATAACTTTGTTCTACTATATACTTTAATTTGTCATCTACCCAATTTCATTGAGGTACCAGTTTAATTGTATAGATACCATTAAACTAGTTTTCAAGTGATATACATATTTTAAAGCTCTGTGATGTTGTATACCATATTATTTGCTTCAACTAACTGAATGATTCTTACTTTCAGTTTGCTGTGACGCAACGTACCACACAAAACTATTTTGGTCTTCGATTCTCATCATCTTTATCATTTCAAGCACATACTTTGGTAGGTAAATTCCTCAAATTAAACATCTCACACGTGTAAATCATTTTTAATGCAATGGATATACAACACCATCCCTCCCAGCTAGGAACACATTTATATAAAAAAATGGTTTGTTTAGTTTGTAGGTGTAGCATGAATATTGAATATATGAAAGATGGGTGTTTGTTTCATATTTGGCTATCCAAAGGGTGTAAGGGTATACACTTTTGTTCTAAGTGTATGCAACTTCGACCTTATAAAATAGATTACATAAGGTTTTAAATACTTAATAAACTGTTATATAAATGTACTATTATATCTCTATAACTAATATTTTGAATTACGTTTGGGAAGCGTATAAACTGGAAATGAACTATCTTATGTTAACACAGCGTTTCTATATGGAGTCTGTGCCGAGGCATCTATATAATAAACGCATATAATTATATCAACTAAAATCATACTCTCTCCCTTTTCCCTTTTCCTTTTCCTGTACACGATCCTAAACGACAACGTTTGGAAGACGAAGATTTTGCGGGAACTGACAAAAGAAAGAGTTGCCATATACTTGAAATTACGATGCTCTTTTCATTCTAAATACAATACTATAAATACTTTTCAGTAACACAAATTATGAAATTTCATTCAATTTAATGGGGGTTTTACTTCAATCATACTTAAAATGGTTTTGAATTGTAGGACGGAATATGGTCTACTTGGATTTTGTAATGTATTGTAACGTGAAATGTAAACAGCAGCGCGAAATGTGTTTACTTTTATCAGACCTCGGAGGCTTACCTCAAAGGAACGCCGCCACGTGTAATTGAGTCCTGGCAACATCTTAGTAAGGAAGAGTGATGTATTACCTCCTAGACCTTTCTACATAAAAAGAAGGTTCGGGTGATTTCAGGAACTATCGCGAATACAATTGAGGTGTATATAAGCGGGCTTGCGGTCGGAAGGAGATTAGACGTGAAGCAGTGAGTAAATAAATAAGGCGAAAGACGGACCAGTCAAATAAATTAACATTTAAGAGTGATAAAAATTATTTAGTTAGGAAATAGTTAAGTGTGTTATATAAATTAGTTAAGTAATATTCTAAGATAAATTAAGTAGTGTGTAGTGTAAACTTAGGACAGTGTAAATACATTAGAAATAAACGTTACAGTATGGTAAAATAAGTCTAGGATCCTACAGGGAAAACATTATGAGTCACTATTTTAAATGTATATAATGTTTAAATGTAATCAACTTTATATATTTTAAATAATTCAATCTAGTACTGTGTGAATTTTTCTTAAATTGATTCATTTAGTGGTTTTAAGAGATGGGTCATAAGACTATTTTGTGTGTGTCGGGTAAACTTCTTCCCTTTCAAACTACATGGGTTTGAGATAGAATTGATATTCTTCATCTTCTGGTTGGTGGTCTACTGCCTACTTGATCAAACTTTGCTGTTAAAGAGAAATTTACATGAGAGCCAACCAACAACTTTTTCCGCCACCCCCCTGGAATTACACACACACACAACTTGTATATTTAGGTTAATCTTTTATCATAAGAGTAACACTGTGGTGTATATTTCATACTTTCTCATATGTAGAAACAGTTTCCGTTTATTAACATAAATCAGTTACACCCATTTAGTGTCTTCTTTCTATTAAGATGGTACACACTATTGTACATTGTTAATAATTTCCCTATATATATATATATATATATATATATATATCCACATTTTACCTCTGTCAGTACAAAACTTATACACCCAATATAAATTAGTATAATACATATTATTTTCCACCCGGTATCTACTGATCCAACGAGTCTGCAGCGGCGGCTTCAAAGGCGTTATGGCACAATAGAATTTCTTGATTTAATGTATAACCTTATTCGTAGAGTAAACTGTTAAACATGTTATTTATTATGTTGGGTATACTACAGGAACGATCAAATAAACCTCCCCCAACTTGTAATGGGTATGAATTTGTTGATTACGATATTGTCAATTATTTACAGTCTGAAAATACTTTGTTTTTCTTTTAAATATACCTATTAGAACATTTCTGGGTACGCCGAAATAGCTTAGTTGGGTGAGCAGGAGGCTGTGGATCTCAAGGCCCTTGGTTCAAATCCTAGTTTCGATAGTTGTATCAGACGAAATATCTAAAAAATATCCTGTTTAATACATTTATTTTATGTGTATCACCCTGTAAATGCAAAAACGACACACCCTGTATGTAACACGCTCCACATCCCATCGGCGTCGAATTAACCCATTGAGACACAAGCTCTCTCCACCTGGTATTAGGTTACACACACAACTTGTACATTTAGGTTAATCTTTTATTATAAGAGTAACACCGGGGTGTCTATTTTTCATATGTACAAACAGTTTCCGTTTATTAACATAAATCAGTTACACCCATTTAGGCCCGTATCCACCAATAACACCCTTAACCATTTGTTAAGTAACTGTGGATTAACACTAACTAAAGTTTTACATTAATACCGTATCCGCCATTACTTTTTGTTGTGTAGTTAGGCAAGTCCCTGTTATCTCCAGGGTACATTCTGGCAACCCCGCCACAAATGTCAACCCCACCACAAATGTCAACTTTTGATTACATGCCAAATTGATTAGAGATTCACGAACTTCATGAAAGTTTACTGAATTTGTGTAGGATTGCTGACATAAATCCAAAGAGGTAGGTACTTTAAAAAAGTTACATGTGGTTTCAAAGAAAGATTAATTTTGGACCAATTTGCAAATTACACAATGTTTTCAGCCGAAGTCGATACTCCCGTTTTGAATATAACGAAAAAGGCTTCTACAAAGCAACTCATCTCCTAATTTAAATAATAATTCGTTCAACAATGACAGAATATAAGTTATAAGTTAATACTGTTGTATGTAGTATTACACTCCCCTGTAATATTTTTAACTTGTTTTCTTTTTCCGGGAAGATGAATACACCGGAAGTAGAATATGCAGCAGGTAAAAGAAAGAGACAGCAGAACTTTTCTTCAGCAGAAAAGTTTAACCTGTTTATGCTAATACAAGACAAATTTAAAAATATTCTCGAAAGTAAAGCAACAGATAAGACATCTAACAGCAGTAAAGAGCAGACATGGAAAGAAATTACAAATTCTTTCAATACTACGTCCAGCTTGGGAGTTTTTAGGGACAAGGATTCCCTAAAAAGATTTTATGAAAATAGGAAAAAGATAAAAAAATTGAAAACCGCATTTTGATTCCTATTTTTCGACTTCGTTAACGAATGCAATACTAGATAAATCTACCAAAATCAAATTGTTAACATTTCAAACACTGCGTATTGTGTAACATAACCTTTCTTTAAGATAAGTGACTGTTTGTTATCTTAACTGGCCAAAATTTGCCAGTTAAGTTTAACATTCGGTTAAAAGCAAAATTTTGTTGGTGGATATGAAAATACGTGGTTAACTGGTAGTTAAGAGATAACTGTCGTTTTTTAACATTGGTGGATACGGGCCTTAGTGTCTTTATTTCTATTAAGATGGTACACACACTATTGTACATTGTTAACAATTTCCCTGTATATATCCACATTTTACCTCTGTCAGTACAAACCTTATACACCCAGTATCAATTAGTATAACACAGTCTCTTATTCAATCCAAGCTTCCGTGGTATTACATTGAAGATCCAAAATTTTGTGTAGTACATATTTTTCCCCACCCTGTATAAATCAATCGAATATTTCATGTTGTATTTCTCTCTCTCTTTCTCACGCGACTTCCACCAGCAACAAGTTAATGTAGATCCATAAAGTATCAGATTACCCTTCTCTAAGCACACATGTGAAGCCCTACAAGTGCCCCTCCGTTTTTACCCATGAAAACGTTTTAATTGTGTTTGTAGTTTTGTATTAAAGGAATTATTTCGATAAAATTGGGGTTTGTAATAGGTGTTATGTGTTTAATAGATTTTTAAGTATTAACATTTGGTTAAGATACTTTTCATGCTCTGGTCATTGTATTTTGTAGTTAAATTACTTATTAGATATTTTAAAAGGAAATAGATCTTTAAAATGGATTACTTAAATTTTGTTATACTACTGTAGATATTAATGCTTGGAACGTGAGGTATTTCTACCCCTGGTATTGAGTTACACTACTTTTTACGTTTATGGCTCCACTGGCACTGGTTTGGTTTCTCGCGCAACTATTGTGGTGAGTTATAGGTCTGACATGGTGTTCACGATTATTGATTGGTATTTCTACGCTGCTCGAAGAAAGAAACCTGTAAAATCACCCTCGGGGAAAGAAAGATATCTACCTACCTGGTTGCATATCAGGGTAGGGTACTTTATCGACACATAGTGGGGTTTTTGTGTTCTGTGTTCTGTCGTGATGTTCCGTGTTTCGGTGCTAACCTGTCAATATTTGGCTCGAACGGCGTCGGTGGGCGGAAAAGCCCTGTGGGGGCCTAGATTCTGGAGCGCTGATGTAGGCCTTAGGTGAGGGCCGGCAGAAGAGCCCTAGGACACGGGGGCCACAGCCCCGGGTCGGGGAGTAGCCTCGGGCGAAGGGGCCGGAGCTAGTTAGGTGGTGGGTGGAGGGGGAGGGGGAGGGGGCCTGGTGAGTGGCGGGGGTGGGGGTAGCCCCAGGTGCCGGACCTGGTGGGTGGTGGGTGGGGGTTGGGGGTAGCCCCAGGTGAAGGGCCGGGCGAGAGGGGGCGCGCGCATCGCCAGGGTGTTGGCGCGAAATTTAAATTCTGAAAATGGCGGCATAAGTTAGGTTAGGAGCACTCGTTTGACGTGGAACCGGCCCTATTATTCTACTCACGACCAATTAGACTATTAGACAAACAGCGAGACGACTACCCTTGGCCAAACGGGAGGATGCCGAGCAAATCATCAGGGACCTAGAGCGGGACGGGGTCATCGAGCCGTCAAGCAGTCCATGGGCCTCGCCGGTATTGCTAGTAAAGAAAAAGGATGGGACCACTCGATTCTGCGTAGACTACCGGCAGGTGAACAGTGTCACCAAAAAGGACAGCTACCCGCTACCACGTATCGACGACATCCTAGATACCCTTGCTCGTTCCACGATATTTTCGACCCTCGATCTAAAAAGTGGCTACTGGCTACTGGCAAGTCGAAATGGACCCTGCCGACAAGGAAAAGACGGAATTCAGCTTCGGTAACGGCCTGTGGCATTTTACAGTAATGCCATTCGGACTTTGTAATGCCCCAGCGACGTTCGAGAGGCTGATGGAGAGCGTGCTAATGGGTTTGACGTGGAAAACGTGCCTAGCCTATTTGGACGATGTCATCGTGATGGGCAAGACCTTCGAAGGACATCTGAAAAACTTAGAGGACATCTTCCAGAGACTGCGAGGTGCGGAGCTGAAACTGAACACTAACAAATGTCAGCTCTTCACAAAGAAGGTCTCTTACTTAGGGCACGTAGTGAGCAAAGAGGGAGTCGCCGTTGATCCGGACAAGATAAGTGCGGTGAAGGAGTGGCCAATATCGGCAGACAAACACCAGTTGAGGAGTTTTCTGGGACTCTGTACATACTACCGACGGTATGTCCGGATGTTCTCGACGTCGCCAAGCCGTTGACGAGGCTCACAGAAGAAGGACGAAACTTCTGTTGGGATGAGGAATGCCAGTCTGCCTTCGACGAGCTGAAGCAGAAGTTGACCAGTGCCCCAGTGTTGAGTTTCCCTTTGCCGGAAGGACAGTTCATCCTAGACACCGACGCGAGCAATGTGGGAATTGGAAGTGTTCTGTCGCAGCGTCAGGAGAGACAAGAACGTGTCCTTGGATACTTTAGTAAGGTACTCTCCAAACCGGAAAGGAATTACTGTGTCACCCGGCGTGAATTTATTGGCCATCGTCAAGTCCATCAAACACTTCCATAAATACTTGTGTGGAAGGAGATTCTTGATCCGGACTGATCACGCTGCCCTTAAATGGCTCCTCCAATTCAAGAACCCCGAATGACAGATAGCTTGCTGGATCGAGAGGCTTCAGGAGTATGACTTTGTCATAGAACATCGGCCCGGACAGAGTCATGGAAACGCAGACGCACTCTCGAGAAGACCATGCCCTGATGAGTGTACTCACTGTCATAGAGCCGAGGAAAAGTCGGAGAAAGTCTACCGAACTACCGTGGTCGCCGAGGAATGGACACCATCCTCGTTACGACAAGAACAAGAAAAAGACCCGGTTCTGAAAGAAATCCTGGCATGGAAAGAGGGAGGACAGCGTCCTGAGTGGCAAAAGATATCACCTGGCTCGCCAAAACTCAAGAGCTATTGGGCACAGTGGGACTCGTTAGTAGTTGACGATGGCTACTAAAACGTGTACTGGAGAGCCAGGACGGAACGGATGAAAGACGGCAGTTGGTAATTCCCTCCAGTAAAATCCCGGAGGTCTTGCGGCACCTTCACGATGAATCGTCTGGTGGACATTTAGGGATCAAGAAAACCTAATCTGCCTCCTAATCAGGAGGCAGAGACAGTGGTCGATGTGCTCGTGAAGGAGCTGATCTGCCGGTTTGGAGTACCCATGGAATTACACTCGGATCAAGGAAGAAACTTTGAGAGTGGCCTATTCCGGAGGATATGTGAGAAGTTTGGGGTACGAAAAACAAGAACCACGGTCCTTCACCCTCAGTCTGACGGCATGGTAGAACGGATGAATCGCACCCTCAACCGCTATCTGGCGAAAATGGTCTCGTCACATCAACGAGACTGGGATGAACACGTGCCGTTTTTCCTGATGGCCGTTCATGAGTCGACAGGACAAACTCCAGCCAAAGTCCTGTTCGGGCGAGAACTTGAACTGCCCTGTGATCTAATCTTTGGCGCTAGACCGGACGAGGACGTTTCGGGGGAAGATTACGTCTCCCGGATGCAGAAACGGATGAACGAGATTCACGATCAAGTCCGGTACCAACTAAATATCGCCAGTGATCGCATCAAAGAGCGTTACGACATCAACGCTAAAGAGGGTGGCTACCAAATGGGAGATCGAGTTTGGCTGTACAACCCACAGAAGAAACGTGGTTTGTCCCCTAAGTTACAGACCAATTGGGAAGGTCCCTATGTTGTGAAGAAACGAATCAATGAAGTGGTCTACCGGGTAAGTAAACTACCAAACGGCAAGCCGAGAGTGGTGCACTTCAATCGGTTGGCACCCTATGAGGGGTCGCACGATGAGGCGGAGGTTCCCCGAGTAAGTAACACGTTGGCGCAGGAGAACGAACTTTCGTTCGAAGAATTTATGAGCGCCTACGGGAGTACCGGAAAAGCACGGTATGGGGTAACCTGTGAAAAACAACAGGATTTGTTCAGCGTACCTGAAGAATACTCGTTGGCCCATTGTGTGTCCGCCGACCTGGTAATGTCACGAGGTATCGCCACGGTTTTCAAGAAGTACGGGCGCTTGGAACAACTCAGAGCGCAACTCCCGGAAATTGGCAAGGTTCTGGAACTACGTGACAACGTAAGACACATCTTTTATCTGGTTACGAAGGAGATCGGGTCCCTTAAACCACGTTATCACGATGTATGGCGAACCTTGCATAGGCTACGAGACCGACTGCTGGAGCTCGACATCAGGAAACTAGCTGTCCCCAAGTTAGGTGCTGGACGAGATCAGATGGACTGGAGGGTTGTCCGGAATATGCTGGAAGTAGTGTTGAAGAATACCGGAGTGGAAGTTTTAGTCTGCTGTTTTGGGCCTGCACCATGTCGACTGGGGAAGACGGTCCCCTGTTATTTTGACGCCACGTCTCTCTGTAAGCGGGGGGCTAACTGCAGGTTCCTGCATGGGCCTACCAGGGATACGTTCCGAGACGAAACGTCTCTAAGGCGGGGGCAGTGTAATGCGAGAAGTAAACAAAGCGACACTCGTTTAGGTACTCGCTCCGCGTGAAACTCTACTTCAAAAGAATTACTACGACGCGTAAAAAAGACAGCTGCATGAATTCTGCCGGATTGTTGGTGACCTTATGAACATTTCCTGCGTAGGCGTTCTAGAAGGTACGAGAAGCATCTGGATCATGGTTGGGGTGTATATATAAGGGGGTTTGTGATCGAGGGAGTTAGTTAGAAGTAGAGAAGCAGACGTGAACGCGACATACGATGCGAAAGCGGAGCAGTACAAATAAATTATGTAGTGTCTAGTCTAGTGTACAAGTAGTTAAGTGTGTTAAATAAATTAGTGTTCAATTAATGTAAATAAATTATAAAATAAACGTTACAATATGATATGAATCTTACTTGTAATACAATATACTATTAAGACATATAATACCAATTTTAAATGAACCGAAATTAATGTTCACTACGCGGCGATTTTAGCTTAAAAGAACCAGTCAGTGTGTCAGTGTCAATTATCCTGAGTACGTACGTATTTCAAATAGGCGTCTCTAACAGATATTAGAAATATATCGTCAGGTGGCGCTAGCTAGCGGCTCAAAATAAAGCAAAAAAGAGGGGTTACATGTTACATGGGTCCAGTTCTTAACTCATTACTGCCACATTTTTCAATATTTTCCATTTCTGTTTGTTTCATTTGATAGATAAAGGTTTAAGACAGGACTCCGCACACGAGTCGATTTTTCTCTCAGTCAGTTTGCGTTGTTTAGCCGAGAAGGTTAGAAACTTTTTACTGTACACTTCTTACAATGAGCAGTTCAAGTGATGAAGAGGATGCTGTGGTGTTTTGGTATCGACGAAGAAAAAGAAGAACACAGAGACTGTGGGTTCATCCCTACATAGAGAGAAATTTTCACCGTCGATTATTTGTTGCCGCTAAAGAATTGCAAGAGAGTGATTCAAAATTTATAGCATTCTATAGAATGTCTAAGAAATCGTTTATCACTCTAGTGGAAACTGTAGCTCCAGCCATTCAATATATGAACACAAACATGAGAGAATGTGTGAGTGCAGAAGAATGCATACTTATAACTTTAAGGTAAGTATTTTATTCAAATATTATAAAACTATCTTTTACAAGTTAATGTTTTTCCTATAAATGATTGTAAGGGTACATATTTCTTTCTAGATATTTGGCTACACGGTGTACATTTGTTTCGCTGGGCTTCTACTTTTGCAGAGGAGAAACTACAGTAGGGCAAATAGTAGCACAAACCACCAAGGTTCTATGGAATGAGTTAAAGGACGCTTACATGCCATGTCCAACCCGCGACCAATGGATAAGTATTGCCCAGCGTTTTGAGTCCCTATGGAACCTCCCTAACTGTATAGGCGCCATAGACGGGAAGCATGTCCATATAGAGAAATTTCCTAATACTGGTTCCACTAAATTCAACTACAAATCCTTCCACTCGATAGTACTACTGGGATGCTGTGATGCAGATGGTTTATTTACTATGATTGAAACTGGTTATGCTGGCAGAAACAGTGATGGAGGCATTTTTAGAGCCTCATTAATTAAACACATGGTAATGAATGAACAACTTGACATCCCACTACCGTCTAAGCTACCCTTTGATGATTGTTTATTTCCTTATTACTTCGTGGGAGATGAAGCCTTTCCGTTGTCACGATATTTACTTAGACCCTACTCAAAACGTGTACTGGACAATACAAAACGAATATTTAACTATAGATTAAGTCGGGGTAGAAAAACAATTAAATGCACGTTTGGCATGATGACAGAAAAATTTGGAGTACTTAGTACTGCTATACGTTGCCGAAATGTGAATATGGTTAATGACATCATAAAATGTGTTTGCGTCCTTCATAACTACGTAAGAAAAAGGGAAGGGTGTCAATATACACCTCATGAGATAGAACGAAATGTCAGCATCCCCAGTTCTGCCTACTCCAATGGTGTTCCGCCACCATCTCGAGCAAAAATTAACGATCGTTCGACAGTTAACGCTATTAGAGAATATTTAGCAAACTATTTTCTAACTCCAATGGCGTCGGTGCCTTGGCAGTGGAATCATTGTACATAGGTAACTACTTTTTATACTGTTCGATATTACTTTTTTAATCTTTTATTTCAATATTATTTATAATAATGTAATGATTACAACAACATAGTAACTGTAATATACTCTCAGTTTTGATTATTATTATGATTATGTATAAAAAGGTATAAAAGAAAAAAGAAATAAAGTGTTGATTTTCAAAATATGCTTAGGAACGCTTAAAAATATATATCTATAACTGTTTGTAACGATTAGGATTCAATGGTGCGGTGCGGTCGTCAAGCTCGTCAGCTGTCTGGAAAGATTCTGAATGTGATTCCGTCGACTTGGAGAAATTATTTTCTGTTGGTGTTGGTGTAGATTGAACTTCCTGATTTGGGTTGTACATATTGTGTGTGTTATGATGTGACGTTGTGAAACTTTTATGGAAAGGGTAGCAGATTTGTGGTAATGTGCCTGTAACCTCATCAATTAAGAGCAAAGCTTTTCTTTTAGGTCTGGATGTAATAAGGGAGCAGGCAGTTTTTGGTGGAGTTCAGACAAATTTCCCGAAGGGATGCCGGATACCTTAACAAATGGAATAGCAAACTGCATTGCTTCTGCTAGGTAATATTTTTTTTCCGACCTCCACTACCACTAGGTTTCGGCTTGAGGTTTTTTACAAATGTACTACGTAAATTCCTCCATTTTTCTTTGCATTCGCCCACTGCAACAAATAAATATGCTACATTTTTTTTGTCAATTCATCAAATGATCTTAAACTGTTTTATACATGATCCATATGTAATCCCATGCAATATAACATCCAATTGGATCTCATAATGTCGTACTTTACAGCACTAATGCCGTGAAGTAATGTGAAATTGTAATATTAAATATTTTGAATTGATCGCAGATAAAACATACAATGTTCGTGTCGTAACTTCATAATATATTTCAATTGATCACTAACTACAAAATTCCTCAATATTGTATCGTAATATGAATCGTTACGACACTTACATCGTAAATATCTATTATTAACCTACAGAATAGGCTGTCAGATCATAAATTGTTAATGAAAATCGGTTTTTACCTGACAAGTTTACTTCTTTAGCCACCTCATTCCAAGCTTTTTCTACACAGTCTTTCCTAGAATACTCTTGAAGAGTATAATTGTACAATTCGGGATGCTTCTCCACTTCCCCAATGAATTTTATGTTGAACAACTAGAAGAAGTTCGTTCATTACGTATCATCAGTTTTGTTTACTACCTCAATACATGTATATGTAGCAATATATTTTCAATGTAAAATACTGCATTATTTGTTTATAATTTTATTATAATTACCTCCATAATGCGTAATCCCGTCGTCACGCTCGAGATTTCCCGTTCGCTGCAGCTCGCACGGTTCGACTGACGTCGAGACGAGTTCGCACCGACTACGATACGAGCGCGAAATGAACCGTATGCGGTACTTCTTTAGAGCGTGTAGGAAGTCGAAATCGCTTCGAGTTCGAGACGCAACCGCTTCGAGTTCGAGCCGACCCGTGTGCGGACGTCCTAAAAGATGAAGTCGAAATTATTAAAACGGGGGAAATGAGCGATGAAAGCGTTCGAAAAATAGGAGCAAAATTTAACGTCGGGAAAACTCAAATAAGTGACATTTTATTATTATTAAATTACATTTGTGCACATACCAATATTTTTTTATAATCCTTTCCTCCCAATAGCGGACACTTCCTTATAATGGACAAAATTGTCCACTATAACTATATGTCCACTCGTGACTGTCCGCTATATAGAGGTTTCACGTATATTAAATCTAATTTTAGTTCTCTACGTTTATATCAGAAAATTAGAGGATAATTTTATTCTTTGTCGTTGTACATTATTAAAACCGTTTCTGAAGTCCAAAAAATATTAGATTCAAATCATGGTCTCGTTGCTGACAAAGTCAACCTAAAATTAAATCAACTACCTACTAACGAAAAATGTTGGATTTTCTAAACTACAACATATTAATAAAATATACTTAATAACAAAAACTGCGACGAGATCAGTAATTTGGATCCAGCAGTATTAATGAATTATAAGTTTTGTGATGTAGAAAGATCTTTTTTGATGTATATACACTATTTGAACGACCGCAGATTAAATTTCAAAATGGAGAATTTGGAAAAATTTATTGAGTATAATAATAATAATGTTGACATTCATGACAATTATAACAAAAAGGCTTGCAAACAAACTCGACAGCTACCAACCCCGTGAACAAGGCGGCTTTCCCTCTGGCTATAGTACGACCGACCACTTACAGGTGATAAATCTCTAATAGAAAAATATCTCCAACATAACAAACCACTAGTGTTGATCTTTGTAGATTATGAAAAGGCGTTCGATACTATAGACCAGCACGAGACGCTCTCGGCCCTAGCAGATTATTGCATCAATCACAGCTACATAACACTTATAAAGAACATATATGATAGTGTCACGGCTCATGTCAGAATACATTCCCACACTACCAAAGTTCTCGTGGAATTCGTCAGGGTGATACTACCTCTCATAAATTTTTCACCACTCTATTACAATATATGTGTAAGAAAATAGACAGTGATGCTCTTTGTATTAATATAAATCGCGAAATTCTTAATCCCAGATTCGCTGATGATATAGTTTTAAGAGCAGACTGCATAGATAATGCCATAATACAGGCTCTACCAAGCATTAATACCTAGGTTACGACATTAGAATAGGACAGGATCAGACCTGTGAAATTTTAAGGAGAATGGTTTGGCATGGGAAATATTTAACGGGCTCATAGAATACTTTAACTCGGAAGTTCCTGTTTGTCTGAAACGCAAACTTTTTAACCAATGTGACCTGCCTATCATGACGTATGGAGCCGAAACCCTGACATTAACCAAGAAATTAATCAACAAAATAAGAACAAGCAGCAATGGAAAGCTCAATACTAGGGATCTCTCTTAGAGACAGAATACCTAATAGAGATAGGATGTAGATGTAGAGTTAAAGATGACCGACGGACTAAAAAAATCGTCGAGTCGAGGCCACGACAAGAAGCATATCGAAGTTGAGAAAGACCTCCTACTAGATGGATAGATGACAAGGAGAATGCGAATGAACTGGATGCGCTAAACAGAACAGAGATGAGTGGCACGGTCTACGGGAGGCCTATCTTCAGCAGTGGATGTTACAATAGGCTATTGAAATGGGCAATAGTAGGCGATAAAATATTTGAAACTGTTTAGAAAAGCACTGCGTGAATAAAAAAAGTTTATTCGATGTAAGTTACAGTGTCTCTCATATTTAGCATTTTAATTCAGATATGATTCCAAGGAACGGCTCCAACTAGGATTGCATTTATTTGTACCGCTGAAACATGTATAGACTTACTAAAGCACAATCACTGACTTGTTTCTTTCCAGATGGAGTTCTGAGTTTCAGTTACTTACCTAGATGTTTGTAAGGGGGTTTTCTACTTGATGAGTGGCATGTGATCTTCATGCTCAGCATCTATATAGCTTATTGAATGCTTTTGTCTTGTTGAGGTGGCATGATGTAAAACCACTGTAAAAGTTCACAGGGGTGTATTATATAAAAATTATACCTTCAGACACTTGAAAAAAAATTGTACCTGAAAAAGTTTACAAAGTAAACAATGCATACTTGCCTGGTATACCACTTGCCTTTATACCTTTTTCCAGAAACGCCAAAGCTTGGTGATTTGAACTGGTGCTTCTTGCAAGCACCAATCACAAGTATTTTTTCATATTCATAAGCAACACTTGCGATTGGTGCTTGCAAAAAGAACCAGCGATAGTGAAGAGACGGCAATACAAACAAAAATAATAACTGTTTAACTTCAAACTGACGTTGTAAACTACACAGCCACTGCTGCCCTTGCTTTAATCAAGTTACACAATAAATTTACAAAAGGTATTAAAACCGCATGCACTGGATACGAGCAAGGCAGACAGCAAAGTAAGGTTAATTTCACAGAACGTGAGAACGTTAATTAATTTTCTACCTTCACAGAACGTCAGCACAGAATACTCGCTGGGATAGAGCAGTTGTTTCAACATTTCGAGTTAATAGGGATACTCACAATAGTCACAATGTTATTTAGCATGCTAAATCGTTAGTATGCTAAAATTAGAATTATAAGTGACCCAAGGTAGACTCCATTTCACATAAGAAGAACCGTGGGCTAGAGTTACACGGAACGACATATTCCGTCGGCTATGTTCGGTTTCTATAGTTTCATGTAATTCGTGTATAAGCAGTGGCGGAAGGGTGAAGGTTTAGCGTAGGCGCGTTGGCGTGTTTTTCGGCATTGTCGCTTGTCGCCCGGCGTTCGCGTATCTAACGTAACGTAACGGTCGTTTATTTTATTATTATTACAGTTTTGTACGTTGTGCATTGTGTATTTTGACTAAAGCGAAATGATTTAGATTAAATTATTCTTGTTGTTTACACAACATAGGCAACTAACAATACACGAATTAATATTATCCCCAATACGATTACTACTCGGACCGCTACTGTCCAGATGCCGATCGGGCGACTTCGTGACGGAGATGCGACCTGCATGGAACTCAAGGCCACGGTTCTTCTTATGTGAAATGGAGTCTTAAGTACTATCGTAATGCTAAATATGTGCGGTGGCGCCACTCGCGATATGATTCTGAAACAGTTTTTTGTAAATAACTGAAATCTTGTTTCTTTTCTTTGGTTTATTTCTTTTATCATGCCTATATCCTATATATAACCCATAGATATAACCATACCCTACCATATACCCAGATAGCACACAAATATTTACTAAATATTAAAAAAAAATATTTATTTCATATTGCGAGAGACAGATTGACAAATATTTCATGAATATTTGATTATTATATTAAATAAATATTATTTAAACATATCAATATAATATTGCTTAGCAAATATTTATATGATATTACAAATATGGGCCTGGATTTTAGCCTGTACTTAACCTCACAATAAAATATAAAATAATAAATACGATTATGTGTATTTGTAATCAAACATCTTCTCAAGGGAAATATCACGAGATTACCAACAGATTACTTATCTTTTTACTTTTTACAGGTTGCAGGTGATATAAATCCCTCCAAACAAGTTAGGATAGGTCAGAATACTAAACTAATAGCGTGTTCGGATGGTCGCTCTAGAGCTCTCTGGGAGCAATCTGAGAGCATAAATTGCGTTCGGGTGGGAATTCTCTCTCAGAAGTTGGCGTTTGATTGGGCGAGAGATCAGCTCTCAGTGTTCCGAGATTACTTGACAGCTCCAGGGCAGATGAAATTGTCTCGTCCGAACACGCTATAACTCTCACTAAACTGAGGATATGTAAAGATACCGAGCCTCTTTCCTTTCAACTTGGGACATCAGTACGGTCACTTATACATTCATTTATCGCGTGGAATTAAATACTACATAAGCGGATAATGCTTATATAGAAGAATAACGATATACTTATTACCATTTACCATGTGCAATTGATTTACGTACTCACAACCACAACACACAAATTCATGAATTTCAATAAACACAAAACACAAAATGATGGGACTGTGGCATGTCTACGGACAGGTATTAAAAAATAAACATCTAAACACTATAATTAATGATACAGACGAACAATTATATAGAGCAGTCAGTCAGTTCAAGAAAAATATGTTTTAAAGTAATCGATATTTTTATGAAGGTTAAAAAATATCAACATCATCTTATATAATAATAATCTGAGATAAATATCTAGTTATAAACATTAATATCGGTATATTACTTTAACATCAATAAAATATTTGGTAAATAATATAAACTATTAGCGTTTTCGAATGGGACTGCACTGGAATCGAGCTATTTCCGAATGCACTCAGTGCATATCTAGCTGGTTCAGTACTACACGGGCACCGTGCACGTACATGTACGACTTTGGTTCTGAACTTGCTTGTCTCAAAACAAATTTGCCGTTCCGAGAACTCCAAGTGATTATGCGTTTTGTGAATTTTAGGTTAATTAGGTGAAATAAACAGAAGAAAAAATGGATTTCGAGGATTTGATGTCTGCTGACGGAGAATGGAATGATGCGACAACGCGTTTAGTTTTAGATCTCTATAAAAGATATCTAGAAGAAGTGGGGCCTCTAAACGATTTAAAACGAAGAAGCGCATGTGGGAACAGATATCGGATACAATTTTTGAAAAATTTAACTTGCGAAGAACCGCGCGGCAAGTTGAAAACCGATATAGAACAATTGTTAAGAGAAATGATTTGAATTTGAAATGTTATTTTATGAACACTGCTTTGTGCAATGCCAAATAATATTGATGTCTCCCTTATGGTGCACTTATTACCAGCAAACCAGAGGAAAACCATTAGCTTCTCTCAGGGAGGAATTTCCGGCACACCCCCTGAATTGCGTATTCCTCTGCCTAGTTCTGTTTCGGACTTTAATTTCAGGAGTAAATTAGCAAATGATGTTCTCTTCAATCGAAAATTTTGTCTGAACTACGAGTTAAGTGGAAATTATTTACATAATTAAATTAATTAATTATTAATAATTACCACTTCATCATCCCACTGATGTACAATTGTTGTGAATCCTTTAACTTTGGAAATTGAATGTCGGGCCCCACCCATATAAGTCATTTCTTCATCTGAAGAATCACTTGATGATAATAAAAAATCTTGTGAAAATTGTAAAAATGAGTTCACAGCCACAAAATCATCCATATTCATAACCTTCACGGCCGTTATCTCGGTTACACCACACGTAGTGTAATAGAACTGACGACCGCGACGGTTCTGAAATTTTAGAGCTTGTTCGGCTCTAGTGGCACCAAATATTTCCATTCGAATACAACGGAAAGCGCATCCGATCAGTGCACATACCAATCGAACACGTGAAAAACTGCTCTGACGGACTGCGCATGTCCATTCGGAGTTGAACTAGCTCCGTGCAAGTGACTCGAAAACGCTATATAAATGTTTATTTAATATTACAACGTGATCAAGAATGACTGTTTGAGTTGGCAATGCTGAATTTCATTTTTAAATGATACAACTGGTAATTTGAATTTGCTATGTCAAATTCAAATTTTTGTTATTCTTTTCAAATTTATTTATTTATTTAAAATGGTTTTCACGTTACAACACGATATTTTCGTTGGAATGGCGTACTTTCAAAGCGGGATTTATAACCCAATTACTGGTTGGCAGTACTCTCTCGAAGCGACATACCAGCAATTTCAGGAAATGTTTCCGGAGACTTTGGTCACTTTTGCTGTCTTTCAGCAGCATTGTATGCGAGTAGTTGAACGTTATTTAAACACAGGGAGCGTAAGCAAACAAAAATCAACTGGTAGACCTTCTACTCTAAACGAGGAAGTTGTCAAGGATATCAGAACTCGAACGCAAAGAAGTCCTCGCAAATCCTTAAGAAAGCTCTCCCTTCAAACAGGTTTGGTCCTTATGCCTCCTATTCAACCAATTTTCATTCTTACCCATAAGACTTCCACATTTTCATGTTGTTCTAATTCACGGTTTTACAGGTTTATCATATGGAAGTTGCTCCACTGTGCTTAAAAAGAAATTAAAGTATCACCCTTACAAAATTTTCATCGTCCAGTCATTAACGCCTCCTGATCACCCGCAGAGAGTTTTATTTTGCAATTGGTTCAATGACATATTAAATAATAATGATATCCTTAACAATACCTTCTTTTCCGACGAAGCCTGGTTTCATCTCAACGGCTATGTGAATAAACAAAATTACAGAATTTGGTCAGGTGAAAATCCTTATGCTATCAGAGAGACAAATTTGCACCTGGTTAAAGTTGGAGTTTGGTTGGCAGTCTCAAGGACGCGGGTGTATGGGCCGATATTTTTTAATTTTACCGTCAATTCGGAGAGATATATCCAACACTTTTTGAGGCCTTTTATAAACCAATTAACAGACGAAGAGCATCAAATTGGATATTTCCAACAAGACTCTGCAAGGGCACATACGGCTCGTGCTACTATGGGATATTTAAGAGAGAATTTCGGCGACAGAGTAATTAGTCAGGGCATATGGCCAAGTAGGTCACCAGATCTCACCCCATTAGATTTTGCGTTATTTGGGCTCTTGAAGGACAATGTCTTTAGGAATATATTGCATACTGAAGAGGAGCTGCAGGAGGCAATAGTTCAGGAAGTGGCAAACATTACCCCCAATATGCTGGTGAATATCTTCGAGAGCCTAAAAAGAAGAGTTACTTTATGTCTGGACCAAAATGGGGGGCATTTTGAGCATTACCTTTAGCCGGTTTAATTAAATCATTGTTCTGTATTTCGAGTTTCATTTTTAAGCGTTAATTTTTATTCACATAACCTACAATCTTATCGCTGATTGTTCTTCTTCTTCTTTTATTTGGCCTTCGCTGCTATGTCGATCCAGCCACTTACATAACGCTGATTGTTTTGTCAAATAAATGAAACAAACTTCCTTGCGAGGGGGTCGCGCAGGGGAGGCGGAGTTCGTGACATAGACTGGCGACCCAGGTCTGAGTTTTATTACCTGTGTTTAATCTAACTCTGGTTTCATCTATGCTCTGTATTACTCTGACAATTCGGCGTTTGGCTGGCGTTTTCGTTTGTAATTGACAACAGTTTTAAGTTTTTCAAAGTATTTTTTGCATCGCCGGTCACCGTGTGACGTAGATGACGTTGTGGTAGGTCAGGATCGCTTGAGGCAACCTATTTAAAGTTGATACGCCTTGTCTGGTTGTAGCATTGCAAACCCTTAGGCAAAAAAATCCTCCAGGTAGGATTGCCAACTCAAACAGTCATTGTTGATCACCCTGTATATTAATCTTGACAAATGAATATTAAAAAGCAAACATTTTTTAAATATTTATATTATCTAGCAAATATTTAACTAAGATATAAATGTTGACAAAATATTTTTTTAATATTACGTGCTATCGGGGTAACCATAAAACCTCTTTGAAAATGCCAAATAAAACATGGCCGCCATTTAGCATAGTAAACTGTATCACGGCCGTCTTTACTGAAAGGCCGAATCATTAAATTTGGCAACATCGCCGACTAAGGAAACAGAAGGCCGACTTATCGGAACATGGCCGTCTTTACGTGTTTACATTCGAATAATTTGAATGCAGAGGATATAGGATTATAACGTTAATCATAGTTAAAGTGGTTTTAAACTATTTCGACGACGATTTAGAAGAATCTGGCTTACCGACAGAAGAAAGTCTCATTCAGGATGTGAAAAATAAGGAGAAGACAAATGAGGAAAGTGGTGACAGTGGTGATGAAGAAATTATACAAAAATCACAGCAAAAACCATCTAAGCTACAAGTGTTCAATGCTTTTTCAACATTAAGAACAGCCTTTCAGTTTGAAACGTTCCGGAAAATGTGTTTGTTCAATTATAGGGGCTTGGTTAGGCCCTTAGGAAAAAATATTTTTTTCACATACAAACACATTTTTATTGAAATTAATTAGCATATTGTAAATTATTCACATTTATCAACATATTGTAACGCTTATTTTATAATTTATTTACATTAATTGAACACTAATTTATTTAACACACTAAACGACTTGTACACTAGACTAGACACTACATAATTTATTTGTACTGCTCCGCTTTCGGATCGTATGTCGCGTTCACTTCTGCTTCTCTACTTCTAACTAACTCCCTCGATCACAAGCCCCCTTATATATACACCCCCAACCATAATCGAGATCCTTCTCGTACCTTCTAGAACGCCTACGCAGCAAATGTTCAGAAGGTCACAAATTAATTGCTTTTCGTTAACAACATTTCGGGAAAATTCGTGCAGCTGTCTTTAAGCGTCGTAGTTGGTGTCGCGTTGTTTACTTCTCGCATTACACTGCCCCCGCCTTAGAGACGTTTCGTCTCGGAACGTATCCCTGGTAGGCCCATGCAGGAACCTGCAGTTAGCCCCCCGCTTACAGCGAGACGTGGCGTCAAAATAACAGGGGACCGTCTTCCCGAGTCGACATGGTGCAGGCCCAAAACAGCAGACTAAAACTTCCACTCCGGTATTCTTCAACACTACTTCCAGCATATTCCGGACAACCCTCCCGTCCAGCTGATCTCGTCCAGCACCTAACTTGGGGACAGCTAGCTTCCTGATGTCGAGTTCCAGCAGTCGGTCTCGTAGCCTATGTAAGGTTCGCCATACATCGTGATAACATGGTTTAAGGGACCCGATCTCCTTCGTAACCAGATAAAAGATGTGTCTTACGTTGTCACGTAGTTCCAGAACCTTGCCAATTTTCGGGAGTTGCGCTCTGAGTTGTTCCAAGCGCCCGTACTTCTTCTTGAAAACCGTGGCGATACCTCGTGACATTACCAGGTCGGTGGACACACAATGGGCCAACGAGTATTCTTCAGGTATGCTGAACAAATCTTGTTGTTTTTCACAGGTTACCCCATACCGTGCTTTTCCGGTACCCCCGTAGGCGCTCATAAATTCTTCGAACGAAAGTTCGTTCTCCTGCGCCAACGTGTTTCTTACTCGGGGAACCTCCGCCTCATCGTGCGACCCCTCATAGGGTGCCAACCGATTGAAGTGCACCACTCTCGGCTTGCCATTTGGTAGTTTGCTTACCAGGTAGACCAAGTCATTGATTCGTTTCTTCACAACATAGGGACCTTCCCAATTGGTCTGTAACTTAGGGGACAAACCACGTTTCTTCTGTGGGTTGTACAGCCAAACTCGATCTCCCATTTGGTAGCCACCCTCTTTAGCGTTGATGTTGTAACGCTCTTTGATGCGATCACTGGCGATATTTAGTTGATATCGGACTTGATCGTGAATCTCGTTCATCCTTTGCCGCATCCGGGAGACGTAATCTTCCCCCGAAACGTCCTCGTCCGGTCTAGCGCCAAAGATTAGATCACAGGGCAGTTTAAGTTCTCGCCCGAACAGGACTTTGGCTGGAGTTTGTCCTGTCGACTCATGAACGGCCGAGCGGTAGGCCATCAGGAAGAACGGCACGTGTTCGTCCCAGTCTCTTTGATGTGACGAGACCATTTTCGCTAGATAGCGGTTGAGGGTGCGATTCATTCGTTCTACCATGCTGTCAGACTGAGGGTGAAGAGCCGTGGTTCTTGTTTTTCGTACCCCAAACTTCTCACAGATCCTCCGGAATAGGCCACTCTCAAAGTTTCTTCTTTGATCCGAGTGTAATTCCATGGGTACTCCAAACCGGCAGATCGTCTCCTTCACTAGCACATCGGCCACTGTCTCTGCCTCCTGATTAGGGAGAGCGTACGCTTCTACCCACTTCGTAAAGTAGTCCATCACGACCAAGATGTATTTATTCCCCTTTTCGGTCTCAGGGAAGGGTCCTGCTATATCAATAGCGATCCTTTCGAAGGGGCTTCTGACGTTATATTGTTTCATGGGAGCTTTCGGTCGTCTTTGTGGCCCATTACTTGCAAAGCATGTAGTACATTTCTTGCACCAGTCCTTCACGTCGTCTGAACAATTGATCCAGTAGAAGCGCTCCCGTACCTTCTGCAGCGTTTTCTTGATCCCTGATGTCCACCTGACGATCCGTCGTGAAGGTGCCGCAAGACCTCCGTGATTTTACTGGAGGGAATTACCAACTGCCGTCTTTCCTCCGTCCCGTCTTGGCTCTCCAGTACGCGTTTTAGTAGTCCATCCTCAACCACTAACGAGTCCCACTGTGCCCAATAGCTCTTGAGTTTTGGCGAGCCAGGTGATACCTTTTGCCACTCAGGACGCTCTCCTCCCTCTTTCCAAACCAGGATTACTTGCTCTTGTCGTAACGAGGATGGTGTCCATTCCTCGGCGACCACGGTCGTTCGATAGACTTTCTCGGACTTTTCCTCAGCTTTATGACAATGAGGACACTCATCAGGGCATGGTCTTCTCGAGAGTGCGTCTGCGTTTCCATGGCTCTGTCCTGGCCGATGTTCTATGACAAAGTCATACTCCTGGAGCCTCTCGATCCAGCGAGCGATCTGTCCTTCGGGATTCTTAAACTGGAGGAGCCATTTAAGAGCAGCATGATCGGTCCGGATCAAAAACCTCCTTCCACACAAATATTTATGGAAGTGCTCGATGGACTTGACGATGGCCAATAAATTCACGCCGGGTGACGCAGTAATTCCTTTCTGGTTTGGAGAGTACCTTGCTGAAGTATCCAAGGACACGTTCTTGTCCCTCCTGGCGCTGCAACAGAACACTTCCAATTCCCACATTGCTCGCGTCGGTGTCCAGGATGAACTGTCCTTCTGGCAGAGGAAAACTCAGCACTGGGGCACTGGTCAACTTCCTCTTCAGCTCGTCGAAGGCAGACTGGCATTCCTCATCCCAACAGAAGTTTCGTCCTTCTTCCGTGAGCCTTGTCAACGGCTTAGCGACGTCGGAGAACATCCGGACATATCGTCGGTAGTACGTGCAGAGGCCCAGAAAACTCCTCAACTGGTGTTTATCTACCGGTATTGGCCACTCCTTCACCGTACTTGTCTTGTCCGGATCAACGGCGACGCCCTCTCTGCTCACTACGTGCCCTAAGTACGAGACCTTCCTTCTGAAGAGTTGACATTTCTTCGGGATCAGTTTCAGCCCCGCACCTCGCAGTCTCTGGAAGACGTCCTCTAAGTTTTTCAGATGTCCTTCGAAGGTCTTGCCCATCACGATGACATCGTCCAAATAGACTAGGCACGTTTTCCACGTCAGACCCATTAGCACGCTCTCCATCAGCCTCTCAAACGTCGCTGGGGCATTATAAAGTCCTAATGGCATGACTGTAAAATGCCACAGGCCGTTACCGAAGGTAAATGCCGTCTTTTCCTTATCGGCAGGGTCCATTTCGACTTGCCAATAGCCGCTTTTTAAATCCAAGGTCGAAAATATCGTGGATGCAGCAAGGGTATCGAGTGTGTCGTCGATACGTGGTAGCGGGTCCTTTTTGGTGACACTGTTCACCTGCCGGTAGTCTACACAGAATCGAGTAGTCCCATCCTTTTTCTTCACCATTACTACCGGCGAGGCCCATGGACTGCTTGACGGCTCGATGGCCCCGTCCCGCTCTAGATCCTTGATGATTTTCTCGGCTTCCTCCCGTTTGGCCAAGGGTAGTCGTCTTGCTGTTTGTCGAATCGGTCGTGTCTCGCCCGTGTCAATCTTGTGTGTCACGACCTTGGTCTTTCCCAGCTTTCCATTCTCGGTGGTAAATATATCCTGGTACTTATTTATTAATCCATTGGCCTTCTGTTTCTGTATGGGTGAGAGAAACGCACTGGTCTGGGAAAGAATTTGTTTCAAGTCCTGCGGAGTGTGTCTGGAACTTTCTTCCTCACTAACGCCCCTGACGATGGCTGATGCGGCTATACATGTGCCCAGCTTCGTACCCTTCTTAATGGTGACCGGGTACTGATTGATGTTAAGTAGCCGCACAGGCACTTCCCTTGAAAGAGTAACGAGCGCCTTTCCTACCAGTACCCCCCGAGCCAGTCGATTGTCATCGTTTTCTGGTTCGATCACGGCTGGAATTCCCTCTTCCACAACACCCCTCAGACAGGTAGAGGTGATCGTTTCGCTTCGTTCCAGGAGAATCACATCTTCTGCCATTATTACGTCTAACACAAAGTTGTCACGATTATGTAGCAGTAATTCTTCTTGACCGATCCTCAACACTCGGTGCCCGAAATCCAACTGGAATCCATGATTCCTCATGACGTCCATTCCCAGTATGACGTCTTCCTCAATTTCGGCTATGAGAACAGGATGGTCAAACTTTACTCGTCCCAACGTCATGCTAACCGTCGCTTCACCATGTATTACTGCCTTCTCCCCAGTGGCAGTTCTTAATTGCCACCTACTTGGCCTAATCTTCCTACGGTCCCTCACAACTTCCGAGCGTACGATCGTCTTCGTAGCTCCCGTGTCCACAAGCATGGCGTGGGATCTCCCGTCGATAGTGCCATCGACGTACGCGCTCCCCAATTGGTGGGAAAACGAGGCTATACTGGCCCGTGGGTTCCTATTGCCACGGGTTGACGTCCCCTCCCTTTTATCGACCCGCATTAGTTTTTCCGGGGCCTTTGCCGGCACCGCTGTTTTGGGCCGCGTCTTCTGTGCTGACAGCAACTCCATGATCTGCTGGACGGCCTTCTCCACGAGTTTTTCTGTGTCTACCTCCTCGGTAACAGGTCGAGCACAACCGTGAATGCGGGAGGCCTCCATTGCTGCCTCATGTTCTAGTGCGATGGCGAGCGCGTTCATTACTGTTTTCGGTCGAGCTAGCCTCAGGGCCATCTGCAGTTCCTGGTCCCGCAGCCCGCTCACGAACGTCTGCACTGCGAGGCACTCCATCATCTGTTCCGGTGCCGTAGGATACGCCAACCTCACTAGTCTGGCTACGTTCGCTTCGAACTCCTGCAGGGTCTCGTTCGATCTCTGACGGCGATTGGACATCTGGGATTGATGGACTTGCTCCAGATGTATTTGGCCGAACCGCATTTCCAGTCGCCTCAGCAGCTCCGTGTAATTCCCGGCTTCTTCGGTGGATAGCGTCTGGAGAACTTCCAACGCCTCTCCACGTAAGGCTACCGTAAGGGAAACAGCTTTCTCGTGAGGGGACCAAGCATTAGCCTCCGCTGCCGCCTCAAACTGCTTCTTGTAACTGGCCCACGGAATTTTTCCGTCGAACGTTGGGGGCGTCACTCGATTGGTGCATATCGAGTTCTGTTGAACGACCGCCTTTATTTCTTCCTTCGTTTCGCCGCTACTGACTCGCCTTAGTCGTTCTTCCAACTGCTTCGTCTTCTGTTTAATTTCGTCTTCTTTCCCCTCGCCGCTACTGACTTGTTCTAGTCGTTCTTCCAACTGCTTGATCCTCTCTTCAATCTCCTTACGCTGAGCCTCCATCTGGTCGGATATCTCTTCCCTCTGGGCGGCGATTTGAGCAGTAATATGAGTAATTATGTCTTCCCTCTGGCCGGCGATTTGAGCAGTGATGTCTTCCCTTTGGGCGGCGATTTGAGCAGTGATGTCTTCCCTCTGGGCGGCGCTTTCTTCCCTCTGGGCGGCGATTTGCTTCGTGATGTCATCGTCTTCGAACTCGAAAACTTCCGGGTCCTGGCCATTTTCTTTCAAAAATGCTGAGAGCCGGTCCTGGAGTTCAGTCTTCCTCCCTCCTGTTTCCAATTCCCGTTCCTCGAGTTCTTTTTTTAACTCGGCCACTTTTAATTCGCGTAACTTCTTCATGATCCGCTTTTTTAACAATGGGGCACTCACTATGAAATTAATTAACAATAAAACGTGTTAATTGTTTATCTTTTATTATTAACCGAAAAAACAATAATAACTATATTTGGAAAAGCAATTTAGATTAACTATAAGCTGTGAAAAATAAGAAACATTGAAGTATTTAGTTTTCTTTTCTTGTATATAAAAGAATACATGATACGTTATGGAGAAAGGAAGAAAAAAGTGATTTATTACGGAGGTGACATTTCATTGTAATTCAAATTTGATGCCATCTGTCAGAGACGTCAGAGAGTACGACAATGGCAGTTTGTGAACCAATCAGAAGCACATTAAACAAAAGCGTGGGCGGGAAAGCTGAGAGAAGGGAGAAGTGAAGCTTAGCTGTTGTGTCCATAGACATAATACTATATAGACTACGGATTGGTATAAGGCGCGATGTGCCGAGTGGGAGCGAGAGGCAAATAAATAAGGCGACTTATCTCTCACTCTAAATGAGCGGAGTTGACAACTCCGTAACCATGACGATCTAACCTCTTGCCTTGTCAGTTACGTCACATCCTTTTATTTTGGAGGTCGCGGGTTCTAAACTCCAAGAAAACGAACTTTTCTTCTCAATTCCACTATTTTCCCGCTATATTTACAGTTTTATTTCATTTCTTATATTTCCTCAATAGTTTTCGAAGATAAGTGGTAACAAATTCTTGATTACGTTGACACATGATTGACATGAGTGACGTCACTGTGACTGACGTCATTTGTGACGTCACGCTTAGGTAGTCCATACTGTATAGACTACGGATCGGTATAAGGCGCGATGTGCCGAGTGGGAGCGAGAGGCAAATAAATAAGACGACTTGTCTCTCACTCTAAATGGGCGGAGCTAACAACTCCGTAACCATGACGCTCTAACCTCTACAACCTTATGTCAATCATGTGTCAACATAATCAAGAATTTGTTATCACTTATCTTCGAAAACTATTGAAAAAATATAAGAAATGAAATAAAACTGTAAACATAGCGGGGAGATAGTGGAATTGAGAAGAAAAAGTTCGTTTTCTTGGAGTTTAGAACCCGCGACCTCCAAAATAAAAGGACGTGACGTAACTGACAAGGCAAGAGGTTAGATCGTCATGGTTACGGAGTTGTCAACTCCGCTCATTTAGAGTGAGAGACAAGTCGCCTTATTTATTTGCCTCTCGCTCCCTCTCGGCACATCGCGCCTTATACCGATCCGTAGTCTATACAGTATTATGTCTATGTATGCAAGTGTGATTTATTTTGTGTACTTTTTAGTTAAATAAAACCATTTGAAGTCAGAATTTTGATTGAAAATGGCATCTAAAGATGTTTTGAAGATCTGCGACATTATTGAGGTTTTTGAAGACGAGAATAAAATGATAAAAAGGGGTGAAAATGCATTGGAATCCAATCATGTAAAAAGCATGCAGTTTGATGCTGATTTTATGATTATTGAGGGGAAATACATGCCAACATGAAGGATAAAATATATAGAGTACAGGTAGGTATTCTGCTTCCCATAGATTTTATAATTATTTATCTTATTAAATGTTCCTATTGCAGTTTACCCTAAATAAATCAGGAGAGATTACTTCGGCTACTTGTACCTACCCGAGGGGTACAAAAATGCCATCATATTGTTGCGCTGGCTCTTTTTGGGCATTATAATATCACAACTGCAAACTAAGGAGTGCTTTGAAGGTTCTCGATCTTGCATACGAATGTAAAAAATTTACAAACTCTTTGGGTAACTGTAGTGCTTACAGTCAGGCACAAAACACATAACCATGACTATAGATATTGACCACGAGCCTAAAAAACGGTCTTTAAATACAGCAGCACCACTAAACTTAACAAAAATGATATTCTTCTTCTTCTTCTTCTTTCTTGTTTGATGGGCTCGACTGCTGAGGTCATTTACCCAGAGCTGATAGTATTACCTATCCTTTTTCTATTCTCGTAAAGGCCAAAATTGTGGGTATCGGAGTTCTATATATTTCTCTGATTTTGAAAGAAAATAATATTATAAATATCAAACCAAATTAGAAATAGTCCACTCGCGGACCCCTAAAGTTCAATGTTATATTTATTTATGTGATTATTTATTATTTTTAAAACGTCTAGGTTCAGTCCCACAGACCATTAATATAACTAGACCCGGTGTTCCCATTAGAAACTGATCTTTGTTTACATGCCAACATAGCCGATAGGCGCGGTGTAACGGGGGAAGAAAATATGGCCGCCTTTGACGAATTTTGACAGCGTACAAAGTAGCTATCCATAGGCGTATCAATAATAAGGGACAAAAAGAAACAAAATTAAGAAAATAATTTATTTATTATTTAGATCAACGGGCAATGAAGCCCTTTACATGCTAGGTAACAAAGGTGCGAAATAAGTGACAAATGATAAATAAGGACATAGATTATCAAAATCATCATGACAGTAATAATGCATACATTAAGTATAGTCCAAGACCCATCTGTCAGAAATTTGCTTTAGATTGGCATAAGAGGTAACCGCAATGTTTTTACATGAATACCTCGGGAATAACGTCTAGAATAAGGATTGACTTATCCCCCAAAGCGCATCGGTAGGGAACATTGTTAAAAATGCAACAATTTAAAAAGAAATTAAAAAACGCGTTTTTTCCCGAATTGTTTTGCTTCTAACTTTTTAATTATTGAATTTAGAAGAAAGTTGAAGAGAGGAAAAAGTTGCAGAATCTATTTTTACATAAAATGGAATAGGTTATAAATTCAAAAATTTATTAGCGGTTTTGCCAAATAGTAATAAAAAACAAAAAATCGGCCCAAAACAGTGTTTTTTTAACTTATTATTTTAGGCAGTTTAAAATGTAGTTAGGACTTCCATATCACAGGTACAAAATCCTCAAGTTATAATAAAAGAATCGAGTAAATTTCGTTTCGATCGGATTATTAGAGTTTGCACAATAATGTTGCAATCCAGAAAAATCGGAAAATATTGAAAATTTTCAAAATTGTTAAAATTTTTTTCCACTATTCGATTTTAATAAAACTAGCGGTCATAATATATAAGAGGGAACTAGCTTTCATGTACTTTTGTCAGAATTAAAAAATATTTATGAGAACGGATACAGTCATTGTTTAAATTTGGTGTCGTTTTTTTTGCTTATAAACAAATAGATTATCTCGGCGAATTTTTTGTTAAATGAAATTCTGAAAACATAGCAGGAAGGTATTCGGAAAGACGCTTCTTTTTGTTCATAATAAGTTGCTATTATGCTCCTTAGCTTCTGAGATATAACTCCTCAAAGTTGTTTAGTGTTTAATAAAATGGTTAACAATGGTTAATAAAATTACTATTTTTTCTCATATCTAAAGAAATAATTGTTTCTCACAGTAACCAATATAATATTTTTGTTGAAATTTACATTGAAAAGATTGAAATTTAAATTAAAAAAATGTCTCGCTTCGAATTTTGACAAATTCATAAATTTGACATTTCTATTAAACACAGTTACAGGGTAGAAATTAATTACCTTGTAGTACTTTTAGGTTCAAAAACTTGATGCATCGGCAATGAAACAGCATCTCTCTTTAAATATCTAGCATTGTCGGTTGCAATTTAAGGCGGAAACAGACTATAGTCACGTCACGTGAGCTCACGTGCTGTCACGTTAACTCACGTCACGGATAAAAAGTGCGGAGTAATATTTCACATGGTATTTAAATGTATTAGAACCAGATTGAGGGTACGTCAAAGTGACGTGAGTTAACGTGACAGCACGTGAACTCACGTGACGTGACGATAGTCTGTTTCCGCCTTAAGACACATGTTGGTTGCATTTTAGACACAAAATCATCTTTACTGAAATGTTTTGAGCAAATATAGGACGATTTTGTTATGTTATCATTTTCACTAAGTCCCAAAATAGAAATCCAAATATTTCTTTTATTTGGATCTGCTGGAAACCTAAAATAATAACACTGATAGAACGCCACTGAGATGATACATAACCTCAAAAAATTTCATTAATAAATTTCTTTATTTACCTATGAAAAGACAATCCCGAGGCTTTCCCTGCATCGCTATAAACGTTGCATATCTTGCACCTATTAGCCATTGTTAAATGTTTCCTATTTTTATCAAAATTACTCCCGGTTAGTTTTGGTTTGGTTAGGTTAGCGTGTGACAGACTAGGACGCGATGTTGCCACGTTGCCTCTCATAACGAAAGTCTATATTATTTTAGATTTACGTACAACTGACCAACCGCAGGCGAAGTAGGCTGGATGTATAAGCAAATCGTAAGCGAGAATTCTTCATTTGCATTCATGCAACAGCGCAAAAAAACGCTTAGAATGTGCTAAGATCTTGTCAATACATTATTTTGTAAACAAACTGGTCTAGTTATATTAATGGTCTGTGTTCAGTCCCCTCAATAAGGAGATTATTGATATAGGTGTTTCTACTATATGTGATAAATCTCTGTAAAAAGTATTAGTGTCATATTTTTGACATTCAAATAGGACGTGAGTTAGACTACCCACTTCTCCACAGTCACAATATGGATCATCTTTTAGGTTTATTCTAAATAGATGTAATGGTGATCTTGAATGTCCCGTCATGAGTCTGTTTATAAGAGTAATAAGTTTTCTTGGAAGATTACCAAATACTGTAAACCATGGTGTCTTTGTAAAAGTATCTTGTATATTACTATAAAAGGTATGTGATTCTTTGAGCAGTTGAACCCATCTTCTTTTATAAATATCAAAACTATGATTTCTGATACTTGTAATATATTCTTGGTAGTCTAAAGTGTACTGATATGGTATATTTAAATTTGCCCCAATTCTAGCCAGCTTATCGGCCTTTTCATTGTCTTGGAATCCCTTATGCCCTGGTATCCAATGTAAGACTATTGATATGCCCACATCTTTGAGTAATATGATATCCTTCTTGATTTGTAGGATCTCTGAAGTCATTAAATGGAATTTCTAATTTTGTATTTTTTGAATCGCACTTTGTGAATCAGAGAAGATTATAGAGGATTTAAGCTTATACATATGTATTAACTGAATGGCTTTATGAATAGCCGCAATTTCTGTAGTACAAATTTGTAGTTGCTCACTTAATTTTGCACTAAATTTTATATTTTTTGCAGGTATATATATGCCTATACCTGTTTTACCGGAATTACTGATTTTTGAGGCGTCTGTAAAGATGTGTATATACCCCGAGAACGTTCTTTGGAAATGTTCCATGAAGTCTTTTTGACTTTGTATCTTCAATTTATTGTAATCTGGGATATATGCTCTGATTGATTCCATAAGATATCTGTAATGGACTAAAAAAGGAGCATAATTTGGTTTTGAACAGAATTCTGGAATCCGTTGTGATATTAAGTTATTGGATTCTTGAATGAGGCTCTCGGTATCTACTGTGTGAAGGGCAGGTTCTCTCTGTGGATTTTTTAATAATTCTATGAGAGGGTGATTTTCTATTGCTTTACATTTCAACATGAAATTATTCGTTAGCAGGATCCGCCTTGTTTTAAGATCAGTGATGCCTCCAATGCCTTGGAGGGCCATGATTGGGGTTGATTTGAGACATCCCAAAATAATTCTTAATGAACTATTTTGGATTGTCTCCAGTTTATTGAAAATTGACTTATTATGTACGTTGAACACTGGACATGCATAGTCGATCTGTGACCTAATTGCACTTCAATTTGCTTTGGAAAATCTAACCCCGAGCCTATTTTTTCTTTTCTTTAAATATCTAACACATGAGATAATTTTAATTGAAATAAATTTTTCGCTATCCCTAATGTATTATAATTACCTATGTTTTGACCATTCGTGCTTTCTATATATATACTTCGAAAAGTCCCTTATCATTTAATTTATACTTAAGGTTATCAGCCTTTGATGTTTTATTACTATCTTTTATTTGTATGACACTATTACTTGAATTTGGTGCATTCATTTCATCATCAATATATTCTACGATAACTTTAGGGTTGTTTTTCTCTATTGATGTTAAGATAGAGTCTGGGGGTCCGGGACCCCCATCCCCTACACCCATTATGGGGACCTAACCTAGATGTTTGTATTCTCTTACAATCCTCAATAAAATTTAAAAAATATCATTAACAATGAACAACAGATGTTAATAAGGGACTATTTACCTGATTTGGAAAGATGATGTCTCTGAATTAGCCACGATATAAGTAGATTTTACTATGCTGTCAACTTCGCTCCGAACGCCACGCTATTCGGCACGAGAAAAAAGATAACCTAACCTATAATATATAATATGGGCCAAAACTACATTATACTACTTAACTATCTAGAAATATTTGGTGATAACATAGGTTTGAACAAACTTTATCACAATATATAGCTGGCAACTCTTATTTACAACAAAATTAGGAATAAATGTAGAATTAAAACTCTCCTACGGACAATTTGCGTGCTTTCACGATTTGTTTGGAAAGGTTTGGAAGCTCCGCCCCCTCGCGTGACGTCAGCACTTAGGTAGTCTATTGACGCGTGTGTCGCGGTCGAAGAAAATCGGCAGGACCCGTCGCCACAAAACGGGACGCTTCGTTGACGGGTGTCCATCATGGAACACGAAAGTCAAAAAAGCGGGCGTGGAGCGATTATTTGCTTCCGTCGGTGTCTTCGGTCACCAGTGACGTCACGTGGAGTCGCCACATGTCTATTTAAATGCCCTTCGACAATATATTAGGTACTCAAGTAGGAATACATGCCTTGCCTATATTCATAATAGGGAGTTATTGGAAGTTTCAAAATAGTGACAGCAGTAATAACAACAGCCGTATATTAATAGTGCGGTGTCGTTATCGCGGCCGAAAAAAACGAGTTGTTGGAAATGCTTTTTGGTTTTGTGCTATTTCCTTATTTCTAACCTTACTTTTAAACGTCGAATTGTCAGTTGGCGGATGACCCGATTGTTGTTATTTGTTTGAGTTTGAGGTGAAGACAGACAAAAATTAAAGAAGCAGGTCGTCGTCGTACGTAAACCTCAGTCTAACTTTTTTGTCACTCATTGTTTTTTTTTAAACAAATTCACAACTATTCTACTCGTTAAAGAATTTCGACAATTGAAAACCAAAAAGCAAAGACGTAAACAAACCATAGAGAATGCAAAACGGTTAGTTATAAAAACGACAGATCAGCTGACAAATGTCAAACGTGTCAAAATACGGGAAAATTCCAGTAATAGTGCACTCCTTATTTGTTCAGTAATAAAGTCTAGCACTATCACAATTACGGGTAGCAGTATTTAGTGGGCCACCGCGCATGCGTATATGTCAAAATAGTGCTATCAGTATTACTGCTACACTTTATTACACTTCCAATAACTCCCTAATAACATTGGATTGTTTGGTATCAACATCTTCCCGGGGGGGAAGAGCTGGTCTGGGCACTGCTCATAGGCGTAACGTTGATTTTTTTCACTATGAAATTAATTAACAATAAAACGTGTTAATTGTTTATCTTTTATTATTAACCGAAAAAACAATTATAAATATATTTGGAAAAGCAATTTAGATTAACTATCAGCTGTGAAAAATAAGAAACATTGAAGTATTTAGTTTTCTTTTCTTGTATATAAAAGAATACATGATATGTTATGGAGAAAGGAAGAAAAAAGTGATTTATTACGGAGGTGACATTTCATTGTAATTCAAATTTGATGCCAACTGTCAGAGACGTCAGAGAGTACGACAATGGCAGTTTGTGAACCAATCAGAAGCACATTAAACAAAAGCGTGAGCGGGAAAGCTGAGAAAATGAATCATGAATTCTTGTATATATAAAAAACTACATACTTCAATGTTTCTTATTTTTCACAGCTGGTAGTTAAGAGATTTCGTTTACGTAGATTATCAGCTGCTTGAAAATTTTCCCATGTTAATCTCCTATAAGAAAACAAATTGTGTAGAAACAGTTGCCATGATTACCAAATCCTGACGTCACACTTTAGCTGAGAATGCACGAGCCATCAGTAGCGCACCGAGACGAAATATATTGGGCGGTAAATCAATTACGATATTGATGTAACATTTAAACGATAACAATTTAACATTTATCTCCCGACTTCGATCAGTAAACTTGAAACTGATTATGTGAATTATTTTTAAACAAATATAATGTATATTAAGAGAAAAATGTATGGCTGCATAATTGGTTGCTTAAGACGTTGTCGGGTTTCAAATTTAAATAGTTATTTCGAAGTATTCCCTAAAATTAATTTTCTGGACGTTTCGCATAAATTCGAAATATTCTATGACAACATCTGTCCATAGAATAGTTAGTAGTTAAAGATTACGATTTAAACGATTAAGACTAAGCTCTGTTCGACATTGCGTCGACGTCGACCACTTGTTTTTTTTTAAACTGTTCCGGAGAATGGATTTCGTTTAAATTTTGGTCATACGTACAGAATTGAATAGCGAAACAACTAACCATAGTCGGATTAGTTGCTCAAGATTACTAGGATTCATTCAGAGCCAGCGTACAATTTAGATCGTCGTAGCCTGAATCACTTCTATGTTATATTTAATATTGTAACGTTTATTTTACTAATTTATTTACACCAATACTAATACTAGACACTACTTAATTTATTTTCAATATTACTAAACTAACTTAACTATCTAATTTATATCACACTTCTTAATCGTTAATTTATTTCACTTTAAACGCTCTCGCTATTTACTCTCGCGGCTTCCGTCTACTAATAATCATAATCCGACCGCAGGCCCGCTTATATACACTTCGCAATTGTGTCGGGAACGTTCTCGCGTATTCGTGTAATTACTCGAAATATCTTTTATTATCTAGAAAGGTCGAGAACGATTCTTTCTTTAATAAGATGTAAGGCGGCAGGCTCAATTAAGCGTAGCGCCGTCCCTTTGAGACTGTTTACTACTCGCATTACAATACCTTGATTTATTTCATGAAACCCAAAATTCTTATGTGTTACATCTAATGCTGTTTTTTTTTTCTGACCAACTTTCGTTTGTAAAAATTTTTGAAATTATTTATTCATAATGCAAAATTAATAAGATGGTAGCGAACGCTGTTGGCGATTATATTCTTCTCATGAAGGGGTGCAGTTTTAGTAAATTCATAGAATTTCATATTTGTGAACCAACAATTTAGGCTAATACAAACGTTTTTTTTTTCTCACGAGATTTTCCAGTATCCCGGAAAATCTGCCATTTCGGGTTATACTAGTGAGAAACAAAAAAAAACGATAAGAATACTTTTTAATCTCATACTTGGTTTGTACAAAACTCATGCTTTTTTGTAAAACCTCCATTATTTATCACTTATTAGGGAAACATCATATCACTTTATCGTAAAAAATATCTCGTCGGAACGGCAGTCTATTGATATGCATCGTAAATAGTATGAAACTGAAAAGGGTGAGCACAAAGGTATACTCTAACCAGTAGCAATTGGAACACTGAACAAAATCTGATTTTACGGAAGACATTCGAAAAGACCCCGTTACCTCTATACAAAACCATGGGACATATTTCTTTGCTTATTAAGAAACGCACTGTTATATTTTAAAATGCAGGTGTTCTTTATCAATTATTAATTAACACATTAAGTTAACACCCTTGCCCACGCGAGCCTTGGTTTATCTCGCAATACCATACGGGGGAAACCATTGTCCTTTCACAAACCCCCCGTCCAAATCTAGTATTTTTCCTTCCCCACTACCCAGATACTCACCAACCCGCAATTATTGCAAGCGTGTTGTTTTAATGCCAAGACCTCCAAATGATTACAAAAGCTACAAAACGGCCCTCAGTCCCCAGCAGCTGTGAATCCACTTATGAAGGCAGAGATGGGTAAGGGTAAGGAAAAGCAGCAGAGGTTTCTAAGGTTCACTGGGTAAAACCAGGCTGCCAAACAACATTGAACATCGCTACGTATAACATTCGAGCTTTGTAACGGTTTTTAATTTACTTCGAAATAAATACAAAACACTTAGAATAAATTATAACTTTATTACAATGGAACAATAGGAGATGAAATATTGACTAAAGCACAACACACAATTTTCGGGAGATTATAAAATGATAAGCTAGGTCCCGCAAATGTAAAGTCAACCTCATTTTTATCAGAGTTAAAGTATCTGATTAAAACTACTTATAACAGTCGTGCTTGTGGAAGCAATATTGTAATATTGTTGTCTATACAGTTAAATATTTTTTCCCTTACAACACTATAAGTAAATCCAGTGTAATACTTGTATTTTTCATCATTGGTGGTATCATCCCGAAGACCAAATGGTGAATTATCTCCTTTTTTGTACTCGCTCATTCCGTTCAAATCATCATGTCGCCTTTACACTTTCTGAGATGTGTGCCCCAAGTTCTGTGATGAAACCCAATCTGGATGATCATGTTCTTTCAATGCAGAAGGTTTACCCACAAGACAAAATTACATGAGACATTTGCAGGGGAAATGTCCGAGCTTGAGAGACTTGCCTGTGATGAAATGTTTACTGCAAACTCTTCGGTTTTTCAACTTTGTTTCAGTGAGATCGTCCCTCTTGATTGCTGCTATCCACAACGCCCTACGACACTCCAACAATTCGTTTTTATCGGTCAAAAATGTGTTTTAATACCGTAGGCACTGAATAAAACGGGTCCCGGAAAATGCCCGAAAACAATTGACCGAAGGAAAATTGCACGAAAACAGTTGACCGAAAGGAAAATTGCCCTAACGGAAAGTTGCCCGAAAAGATAGTTCCCCGAATAGCATTTGCCCGAAATGGAAAATTGCCCGAAAAATTAAATAATTTAAGGAAATACGGAATTTCAGTTATTACGCAGAATCCTAGTGGTGTAAAATATGTATAGAGTATCTGTATAGATATATGTAGTTTTTTTTATGAATAAATTTCTCTAAGTCAATGAATAGCATCGCATTCAGGGTTATGAATATTTGCACTTTATTCGGAATCACCTCCCCAACAGCACCCAATATTGCAGCAATATTGCAGCAACATTGCCATATTGCAAAATATTGCCAATATTGCAGCAAGTGCAATATTGCTGCAATATTATTCTGCAACATTACGTGATGGTAAATTTTCCAATGTTGCAGAAATGTTGCTGGAACATTACAATATTTCTGAAATTTCCAATATATTGCAGCAATGTTTCTGCAATTTTACATTATAACGAAAATTTTCAATTTGTTAAAAATGTTTCAGAAATATTATAACGTATACTAAATTGTTGTACCTTTCCACTACATATAAATGTTATAAGGTGACATTTAATAAATGTCTGCCCCCAATTTTTTTTTAATATTGCACCAATGTTGCAGGAATATTGCATTATTTCTGAAATTTTCAATATTGCAGCAACGTTGCTGTAACATTACATTGTTTCTTAAATTTTGAATATTGCAGCAATATTGCTGCAATATTAGGTACTTTATTACTAAAAGATCGTAATACTGTACCAGTGTTGCTGGAATATTACATTATTGCCAAAATTTCGAATATTGCAATCCAATAAAGCAATTATGTCTTTGCCCTAAGAAATTTTTTAATATTGCACTAATTTAATGTTGCTCGCCCGACAACACTTTTTTAAATAAATAAAATAAGCCTTTCGGATTAGAAAGCCATCCGAAATCAAAAACCCCGATGCCATCCGGGTTTTTGGTTTTTATTTGTTTAAAATAATCATTAACTCCTTTACTTTGTTCAGGGTTGACGAGCACACTTCATACCTTGATTTAACGTTGTATGAATTTTTATTGATTAGGTGTTCAAGTTAAACGCTGACTAAGATTTTCACTATTCTATTTAACTCTACAACGGAAATATGAACAAAAATGGTTAAGGAGATAGCCGTCTCGACGGTGGTTCGTCCCTTTTCAGAACAAAAATTTACTATAAGGATATTTTCGAACTACCTCAGCTACCTGCTAGGGTATGCTCGTCTCTAGCCGAAGATGGGAATATCACATCACATCTGGTACTGGCAACTTTTCTAAAGACCGAGCCAACTCAGCCAACATCATACTCGTACCAGTCGTAAAAGTGCTCTGCGGTTTATGATATGTCGGTTACACTTTTACAAGTAATAAATAAATCTCAAGTATCCGAAGCATTAAAAATCTAAAAAACTACTGTTTTTTATACGACTTAACACCGGTGATAACATTGCAGCTTGGCCACCACTTCTTATAATTTGTGAAATTGTGAATTATTGCAAATTGGTAAGTAATTCTTATTATATCCAATAAATTTATTTTACATCTAATATGACGTAGGTATGGAAAATACTTCATGGCACAACAATTTAGTTGGCATGGTAGAAAGCAAAAAAGAGCCTTGGAAAGTCTACCACGAGTCGCAAAGTTGATTAAAATTAAGTCTCTTTACTTCTAAGTAAAAAATGTGTACGTACTGTACGCCACATCGGGCATCATTGAGCAGGATATTAAAATCTTTAGTTTTACATGAGACATTTTTTGTCATATCTCCTGTATTAATACCCCCCAGCAAAACTATACATAACTTTTCTGTTCTCCTTAAAGTTACTGAGTATATTTTCCACAGTTACATTTTATGGGCAGTTTTAATAATAGTCGTATTTGTTTACAGAGAGCACACAAATTTTATTTCCCACTGCTACTGAGCGTGAAGTAGTTGAAGAAGTTGGTCGTTGGCTGGCGCAAGCTACCACTCGGTTAAAAAGGTGTACTGATCAACAGCAAAGAAAAACTATTTTGCTATCCATTATAACTTAATTAAAGGACTATATTACTCATATGTTGATGTATTAAACGAGTATCCTTAACGTATGATTTTCTATTACCCGTTTCCTGTTTCGTTTATATCATTGAAAGGTGCAATGGGTACATTCATGATTTTGATTAAAACAAAAATAAAATAAAGTTTATATAAAATATTTCAGCAATATTAAGGGAAATATTTTAGCAACATTGCTCGGCAATATTTCATTAATATTTCATGGAAATATTTCACTAATATTACATGGCAATATTTCACTAATATTGCATGGCAATGTTTCACTAATATTACATAGAAATATTTCAGCAAGATTGCATCGTAATATTTCAGTAATATTGCAGGGCAATGTTGCTGAAATATTGCACGGCAATATTACAAAAGAGCGGACATAGCAATATTGCAGCAACATTACGTGCAATATTATAACAGTGCAAAATAACGTTCCTGCAACATTGCTGCAATATTGGGTGCTGTTAGGGCTTGTTTATGATATCATATAGATGAAATAGTATAAACTGTTGAAATTTGGTATTTGCAAAAAGCTTTCCTTTTGGTTTGAGACATGAAAACACATGCCCAGATTTCTTCAAAGAATTAAAAACTAAATGTGTTGTGGAAATAATTTTTGAATACTTCACGGCTTTGTTTATTTTATCCAACAATCGATGTCTATATTCTTTGAATACATAATCCCCTCGTCTATTTCCTTTAAACTATCTGAATGGGCATTTGAAGGGTCTGGTGGCAAATTAATGAGCTTTTATTGCTATACTTATTTGGTGAGCGGATGGACTATAATACTTTTAACAGGCGGACAAGGGATTAGGCAGGTACTTCATCAGAAAGGACAAGGGATTAGGCAGGTACTTCATCAGAAAGGACAAGGGATTAGGCAGGTACCTACTTCATCAGGTCTCGAGTATCTACCAATAACAATGTAACCTGGAACTTTCGTAGAAAATGGATGAAGACAAACGAGGCAGCAATCCTTCTATATAAAGTAGCGTAAAGGTTTCCAGACATTAGTTCACAGTAAACGGCGAGACGATAATAGTGTATAAATATGGCAGTCGAATTTGTTCTCTCAGTAAAAGGTCAACAAAAACTTTTGCTGAACGGGTTTTTACACCAAAAAGACAAAGCGGTTGAAAACAAGATTTATTGGAAGTGTGACTACTATAAAAAAATTAAGTGCAACGCTCGTGTGATAACATCGGGAAGAAACATCCTTAAGGAAAGTGGTTCACATAACCATGTTGCAGATGCCAGAGAAGTGGAGAGGACGACCTTCATGAGAACGATTCGGGAGCGAGCCAAGCTGACCCAAGATGCCCCTCACTTGATCATCTCTAATTCATCTGAACGTCTGAATCAAGCTACAGCAGCCATACTTCCGAAGGTGAGCAGCATCAAGAGGACCATTCGAAACATAAGGACGAGGGAGGAAGCAGCACCCGCCCTACCTCTTCACAGGAAGGATATCGTCATCCCAGAGAAGTACAGAATCACCAGCAGAGGCGAAGAATTTCTTCTGTACGATTTGGGCCCAGTCGAGGACAGGATCTTATTATTCAGCACCAAGAGAAATCTATCAATTCTTCGACTGAGTGACCACTGGTACGCCGATGGGACATTTAAAACAGTGCCGCATCTCTTTTACCAGCTATATACCATTCACGGGCTGCGAGCCAACATTGCCATTCCGCTGGTTTATGCGCTGCTTCCAGACAAAACCGAGAAAACGTACAGCAGTTTGCTTCAGAAACTGAAAGGTCTGAAAAGGCGCTACGAGACAGATGCAAATTTTACTCTCACCTTACGTCTTTTACCTGCACTGGCTTTTGTGCCTCCAGCAGATATCGTCGTATCATTTGAAGTCCTTTGCGAAGAGAACATATTGCCGGCGGAATGTCAACCAGTTCTAGATTACTTCGAAGATACATGGATCGGTCGTCCTCAAAGACGTCATGGTCGCCGCCCTCATCGATTCAATCATGACATGTGGAATTGCTATGATGGTGTTCAAGAAGAGCTGCCGAAAACCAACAACGCACTTGAAGGATGGCATCGAGGGTTCGAACAACAAATAGCAGCTGATCATCCTAATATCTGGAGATTCATAGAAGCTCTTCAGAGGGAACAGAGTCTGCATGAGCTGCAGATTGAGCAGTTTGCTGGAGGGATGAATGGACCACCATCCCGCAAAAAAATATCGGGACTGTGCTGATCGCCTTAGAACGCTGGTGACAAACTTCGAAAACGAGGAACTTCTCCACTACTTACGTGGAATAGCTCGTAATTTAAGTTACTGAACGTGTATTGCATTTTTCTCTACATAATGATTAATTTTTTGTACATCTTCATAAATAAAAATGTTGTTCTGTGAATTTGCGTTTCATTTATGTACAAGTAATATAAATAATGTTGTTGCTTTAACGTACTTACTTAACACAGATGTATTGCCTCATTGGTCACTAGATTTCTCTTTTACTGGTTGCGTCATTTAACTTGAGACAGTAAATTATCTAGACAGAAATTTACTTTAGTAAAAAAAGATTTCAAATAAAAATTGTTTGATACCAAGGGAAAAACAAAATGAACGTTTTTTCTTAGTTAGTCAAAAATTTCCGTTTCGGTTTCAAACAACTTTTATTTGAAACGTTTTTTCTAAAGTTGTAAATTACATAGTTTTTGAGATAATTTACTATCTCAAGTTAAATGCCGCATCCTGTATTATTTTAATTTTCGGGCAACTGCTGTTCGGGGAACTATCTTTTCGGGCAACTTTCCGCTAGGGCAACTTTCCTTTCGGTTAACTGTTTTCGGGAAATTTTCCTTCGGTCAATTGTTTTTGGGCAAATTTCCTAGATCCGAATATAACTTTACATCATCTGCTGCTACGACTTCCACAGCCAACTACCAGGCATCTTTGTTCGAAAAAACAGTACTGTACACTTTAAAAATATGAAAACAACTTAACTTACTCTCAAAAACATAAAATGAAACACTTTTCGATCAATAGTCACAGATGACCACAGATTACCCCAGGCAGATGACATGACCAAGTTGTTTGCCCACAACGACCATATTGGATTTATTTTTGACAGGTCGTTGGAATGCCTAATTGGGTGACAATTGCGATATTTGGTTAATTGTTAATTTGTTGAGTCCTAAAGGTCCTAAAATTGAGGAGTGTTGTGACTGTATACCTGGAAATCCAGGAAAACAATAGGGAAACGTCGGGCGTGTAAATATGGTTATTGGTAATTTAAGGGACAGATGGTATAGGTATTAGGAAACTTCCCGGGAACGAGCAGGGACCCCAGCAGGACAAACTCGAGAAGGAGCACCCGATTCTGCGAGGTCGACGACCCACTACACCGTCTAACGGATCCCAAGGCAGCCCAGCTGCCGATCCCAGTCCCCGAAGATGACGATGGCCCTGCAGTCCACCAAGACGAAACGGGCCTACACACATGGCTGAGTCACGGTTTTCTGCGGTTTCCCGTTATCATAACCAGAATTGGCAGCCACCACCGGAGGAATCGAGAGGGCTGCGCCCTTCCCCCTCCCCAGCATGCTAGGACCATTAGATGTAGCACTAGTTGATATTGTACATATATATTGCAGATGACGCTTAATAAAGATATTTAAAAGTAACAAGTATTAGGAAACAGGTACTGTTCAAATCGCATTAACGAGAGAGAGAAATATGCGGAAAGGACCACTTTAGAAGAATAGGGGAAAGACGAGTAAAATGATAGGGATGGTGGTTGCAGTAAATTTAAAAGTACAGTAACAGTTCTAGAGGGTAGAGATGTGGGCAATTCTAAGTAGGTATAAAGGCCCTACTGCCTTTTTCTACTCATTTGTGTGCTTCAAGTTAGAGGACGTTCAAAGGAGAAGAGAAGGATTAATTTTACCCTCAGTGAGAAGGCGTTGTTTAAGGAGCTGGTGGCAAGGAATTGCAGCATTGTTGAATGCAAACGTTCGGATGTGGTAACTGCAGCAGTGAAGAAAAGGAAATGGGAGGAGGTGACAGTGGAATTCAACTCCAATCCTGATGTGATTCTGTTGTGACGAAAGTTGCTCTAAAGGAGTAAGGGGCATTCCTCGTTGATCTTGTACTTCTTGGATGTCTGTTGTTAAAGGAAGAATGACATTAACCGCACACTATTTCGTAAATCGATAGCGTTTTTTAAACTCAAACTCGTTTAATTTACAGAGCGGTGTTTCCCTGATATATCTTCAGGCACGTACTGGGCGGTAAATTCTTTCGAGAAACTCACCGAAATCATCATTCTCATAATAATATTGCTCAATTCTCCGATAGTCATCGAAAGCGTTGTTTTCATTTTCAAACATCTTCAAAACAAATAACATCTACTTTTATGAACCTAACCTCAATGTATCGGCTAAGAAATATGTAAGGTAGCTATCGAGCTTCCTTGAATATTTCTTAAATAATTTTTAAATGTACCACAAAACTTTACCAAAGAGGATTCAGGAATGGAATTAAGTAGGAGAATCATGTTACTTAAGAAATACTTAGGAATTATTTTAAGTTAAGATTTCTTTCTGGTGAGGATGGTTTCTGAATACAAATTCAGACTTAAGGAACCATTTGAGTTAAGAGAAATCTTAAGGAACGTTTCTGAATACCACCCTTAATTTATCTATTTGGTAGGTCCCATTTCCCTGTTTTTCAGTTGTCCATTCCCCAGTTTTTTCTAACTTCGGTCCAGTAAGCAGAAGATTAGGTTACAGACATGTTATTTCTAGTCATCCCATATTAGCATCCATTTATAGAAACAATATAATTGTAACATGTATTCCGGCAGGCTCAATTATCTGTGATTTCCTCCATGCTCGGTATCCTCTATTATCCATTAAGTAGATACTATGATTTATATTGGACTGTCTTATTAAATTATTAATCTGTGTTTGTCTCGTGAAGATGGAATGGTATAAGAGGCCCCAAGTACCTTATAATTCTGCAAAAGTCAAAGGGATAAATTGTATAAAAAGCATATCTTGAGAAACACTTGGACGTAAAAAGTGGATGTACCTAAATGAAAATGTTATGTTTATGTTTAATGAAATGTTTATACGAAGTAAAGAGTGTACACTTACTTCTGAACTTATTTCCAAAAGTACTACAACTCGATTATCGGAACTGATGCTTCTTGCAACTACCAATCGCAAATAGTCGCTTATGAGCTATATGAAAGCGACTACTTGCGATTGGTGCTTGCATGGAGGACCTGTGACGGTGATGTAGGGGTAAAATTTGGTGGATTGAAAGGAAACCTCACACGCTTTTAACCTCTGAACAGCAAAGAAACAGGGTTATGTTGCTGTTTGACGTTGACCGTTGACAACACATAGACACTCTTCTTCTTCATCTCCTCCTCGTTTTGGCTTTTCTCTTTTGAAAGTTGTGAGGTGAGGTCCACTTACGTGGGTCTGAGACGTTGCTCATCCCTCTTCTTCTTGTATTTTCTTCAGTGTTCTTCCTTTCCTGTGGTGTGGTCCTGGTTGTTAGATTTAGGATGGGGTGATTGGTTATGGATGTACGATTTACGATATTAGCTGAATGATGTATTATGATATTTATACTTTTTTTCCTATATCGTGTAAAAATGTTAATATTTTTTTTAGGACGACTATGCTAAGGTTAGGAATGATGTTCTCTATATTAAATGGGGGTTTAATTCCCGCATTTGTAAGGTTTACTTTGAGACTATGTATATTTCATTTTGATCGACTTTACATTCAAAGAATAGGGTTGAAGAGTTTCCGTTTTTCCGCATAAACAGTTCGGGGATTCTTCTATTTTAATTTTATGCAGATGTGCTTTGGTAAGACAGTGTCCCGTTCTTAATCTAATACATGTGGTTTTGTGTCTTCTATCTAGAAATGGGGTATGTTCGGAAACGCTTGGCCTGCAAGTTCAGTTAGTAAACATTTGAGCTTTGCAGTTGCCACCACTTTCTGCTTGTCGTGTATTTCGATCGGGGAGAATAAGCAGCTTTTAACCATATATGCTTTTAACGATTTATATTACATAATCATAGTTTTATACACGCTCGGTGCTATAGAAAACTAAATTCGGTACAAAAATGAACAATGTTTTGTAATATCGGCCCCTATGTATGTATTTATGTATGAGAGGGTTTTAAATAGAAGATCTACTTACTGGTCAAAGTATAGGTACCGATATTACGTTTGGGTGGGATTGATTGAGGAGATTAATTAGCTTTAGAAATTAACTGGTTCTCTTAGTGAAGCGTGGGCGCGGGGCTTCGCAAATGCCCGCTTTAATCGTGCTCAAAGAGAAAATTAAACGCCTGAATAAAATAGAAAATTATATTAACAAAGTTCATAAGTTAAAATAAGACAAAGAATTCATTCATCTCACTAAGTCAATCAAATTATAAAAATTAACACAACCCCAAGTCTAAAATTCAACAAAACGAAATCAAATATAAATTAATTAATTAACAGACAAAACCCAACAAGAATGCTAAACCCAAGTGTCAAGGTAAAATCTCCCTTAAAACCCTTAATGCCCCTGTATATGAAATGCTTGTACCTACGTAATATGAGGACAGTGACTTTTCCAAAATTCCAATAACCAAACTTATCGAGATTGCACAACTGTCGGTATATCGGTGTCGGTTACTTTGATCTCGGCCCGGTACTCGGCCCTCCGTCGTTCGGCGTACAAACTCTAACTCTCTCAAGGTGTTAAGGCCCTAGCGTAAGACAAATAACTCACCAATTACGCCTCTCGCGTACAACTCTAACACTGTCAAGATTGATGCCCTCTATCGACAACTCTGAACTCCAGAGAGATTACGACCCTCGCGTAAACTGTAACCTCCAAAATCTCCTCTCTCGCTCAACAACTCTCACTCTCGAGCGAGTACGACTCGTTTATCAACTCTACACCTCTCGATACTTACGACTCTTTCGTAATAACTCTTTGCTCCTCGCTTCGCCCTCGCGAATGAAACTCTGACCTTCTTCACGGCCCCAGACCTTAGAAACAACTCCAAACTCGTGATTTCGCCCTAGCGAATCCAACTCTACTAATCCTCCCGGTCCCCGACCTAAAAATAACTCTTACCCTCGACTTCGCCCCTGCGAGTCAAACTCCAATAATCGTCAAGGTCCCCGACCTGAAAATAGCTCCTTACTCTGGACTTCGCCCTTGCGAGTCAAGCTCCAATAATCGTCAAGGTCCCCGACCTGAAATAGCTCCTTCTCTTGACTTCGCTCCTGCGAGTCAATCTCCAATAGTCCTCAAGGTCCCCGACCTGAAATAGCTCCTTCTCTTGACTTCGCCCTTGCGAGTCAAACTCCAATAGTCCTCAAAGGTCCCCGACCTGAAATAGCTCCTTCTCTTGACTTCGCTCCTGCGAGTGGATCTCCAATAGTCCTCAAGGTCCCCGACCTGAAATAGCTCCTTCTCTTGACTTCGCCCTTGCAAGTCAAACTCCAATAGTCCTCAAAGGTCCCCGACCTGAAATTGCTCCTTCTCTGTAACCCACGACCGGACGGGGTACGGTCCCCGACCGTCTCTTGGTTCGGTCTCTGACCGACTCCCTGGTCGGCCTCTGACTGACCCTCTGGTCGGCCTCTGACTCCCCCTCTGGTCGGCCTCTGACTGCTCCCAACTCTTAACTTTCCTTTTTCCAAGAGCCCTCGACTCCCCCTACTCCGAGTACCAAAATTCGATCAAAATTTACCTCCCAATTTGTGATTGGTCGAACTTCCTCTACTGAACCTATGAATAACCGCGTTACGTCATAAAGTCCGCCTTCTTAATTACTTAAGAGTTTTATCCGATTTTGCTTATTTGACAGAAGTACGAAGCAGAGTCCGATTTTCGACCTCGATTATTGTTACCAACTCAACGCATCCAAGTCAGCTGTTCCGGCGTTATTTTGCGAAATAATAATATTAGTATGTTCTAATTACCGACTTACGAAATGAGGGTAAATCACGTAGCGCTTGAAGTCATTTCATATACAGGGTGTTTTTTCCTAATGTCCCAAAATCTAATAAAATATTAAAAAAAATCCCTTAAACACCTGCAGGGTGTTACAGTTTTCTGAAAAATTTAGAACTCTAGAATCCTTGGAATTTGGTTATGGCAACGATGAAATGTCTATGTATATGTTATTCGCAATAGTCGAAATCGGCCACTGCCCGAAATTTTTACCCACAACGCGTTGTGGGTATAGTAGTTTACCCACGATGCGAAATGGAAACGTTTTTCCCGAACAGTGGGTAGAATGAATTACCCATAACGCCTTGTGGGTTATCTATGCTACCCACGACACGAAATAACGCTCCACGCGCCTTTGTTCTGTATTGTGGAGCATTTCGTTTGCACACGTCGCGTTCTGGCTATACGCGAGGAAAGTAATGACGTAGCACATGTGGGAGAGGGGATGGTAACCATGGCAACTGATAGCAATTGTTTCAACACAATTTTTTTCTTATGGGCGATTAACATGGGAAAATTTTCAAGTGGCTGGTAAAGTACGTAAACGAAATTTCTTAACTATCACCTGTGAAAAATTAGAAACACTGAAGTATGCACTTTTCTTGTATATAAAAGAATACATGATACGTTATGGAGGAAAGAAGAAAAACGTGATTTATTACAGAGGTGACATTTCACTCTAATTCAAATTTGGTGCCACTTGTTAAAGTACGAAATTGACAATTTGTTAACCAATCAGAAGCGACTACGACATAACAGGTTAACCTTGATTTTCCCTTCTCTCAGGCTTTCACGACCACGCGTCTTATTTTTGTGCTTCTGATTGGTTCACAAACTGTCTTTGTCATATTTTCTGAGAGATGGCGTCAAATTTGAATTATATTGAGGTGCCACCTCCGAAATAAATAACTTTTTTCTTCCTTCCTCCATAACCAATCATGTATTCTTTTATATACAAGAAAACTACATACTCCAATGTTTCTTATTTTTCACAGCTGATAGTTAAGGAATTTCGTTTACGTAGGTTATCAGCTGCTTGAAAATTTTGCCATGTTAATCTCCTATAAGAAAAAAATAGTGTTGAAACAGTTGCCATGGCTACCAAATTTTGACGTCACACTTTCCTCGCGCATTGTGGTTTACTAATAACGTGTTTCAAATAAAACTGTGGATATGAATAAAAATGAAATATTTATTTAAACGCTTGTATAAACATAAATTACATGTTATTATATTTTAATAAAACAACACGAAGAGAATTTAAAAAACAACACAAATAAAACTAGAAATAGAGGAACGAGCTTAAAAGCAAACATTACTTATTTTTACAAGAAGAGCTGTTATGACATTTTATGAATTACATTTTATATTTAATTTGATGCAACTACATGCCTTCGTTTGAAATCCTTTCAGGCAATTAGGTACATCGTACAAATGCTTGCTTAGACCCAGAAGACAACTTGGCTTCTTCACGCACGTTTACAGAATGACCTGAAGAGATCTCATATAATGATAAAAATACTGAAGGCGATAATTGAAACTCATTTCGGGTGTATAACCGTTTCAATTTTCCATTTTTAGTGCCGAGAATATACAAACTTTGTTCAGTTTTTTCCATAATGATTGCTAATACATTTCAAGGAGCTAGACGTCCACGATCTATCTCTGGTATGTTTATCAAAACGTTGTCATTTGCAATGCGATTGGGTAAGCATTTTATCAGCTTGTTTTTCAACCCTGTTGGCAACCTAAATGGCAACGTAATTGCCTGAACGGATGTCAAACGAAGGCATGTAGGTGCATCAAATTAAATATAAAATTTAATTGAAAATGTCATAACAGCTGTTCTTGTAAAAATAAGTGATGTTTGTTTTTTAAGCTCGTTTCTCTATTTCTAGTTTTATTTATGTTGTTTTTGAAATTTTCTTTGTTGTTTTTTAAAATACAGTGACATCTAATTTATGTTATACTCTTCCACTCTTCCACATTTGTTTTAATCGGATCAAATTCCGAGATAATGTTACTGACTAGGGCCATCTAGGACTGACATTTGTGTCGCGAAATACCTGACTCGGAAATTATCTCAGAATCGCTAACGCCCGGCATTTCGTTCGATGTGAGTCAGTGCTGTCAACTCTAGGGAAATTTCCCTATTTTAGGGAATTTTCAACTGATTTAGGGACATAGGGAGTTTTTTTGCAATCTAGGGAATTTGATATGTTTGTATTTTAATGTATTAATGGTTACTAGAAATCCTATGAGTACCATGTAGACACGTAGAACGGCGAGGCTGCACACAAAGCATTAATAACTTTAGAACACATATTTGTTTTGTTATAATACTATATTAACTATGTTTCTTTTTATAAATATTTTAATGTTTATTTTTAATACCTTATAACTGTAGTCAGAACACATATTATTTGTTTTGTTATAATACTACTATATTAACTATATTTGATTATGACTATTGTAATGTTTATTTTTAATGCTGGACAATGAACGAGTTTACCTAGTAAACTTTATTTCATGAGTTTTTGTCTAAATAGAAGGCAAAAAGGTGCATATAATACATATATGTATATAACTTTGCAATATAGGGAAAAATTAAGCGATCTAGGGAAATATGATCGACAGTTTAGGGAAATTAACAAACTTAAAGTTGACAGCACTGATGTGAGTCCTCGCCGACCGATCACCTGAGTTCTATCGTCCTCCTTACGACTTCCAGTGCTCTCGCTCTCTTCACGGCTGCTTCGACGACGTCCCCTTTTTCCTCGACGAGGCGATTCTGATCGATCCCTCCGTCGATGCCGATCCTCCTCTCGCCGCCCATCGTCGCCGCCATGCCCGGCGCCGTCGAGTCGCTCGTTCACTGAAGATTTTCCTCGCCTTCGACGGTTCATCTTCACTCACTACTTGTTATCATCAGTCACCATCATGTATATAACCATCACCCTGTATACATCGGAAAGAGAGGCCCTCGGCGGAAAAGGGCCGATGTCAGCTTCTTAGGGAACCACGAGAGAGACCGCGGAGCAGCGGGACGGCATTCATATTCGGGTTTAGCGTAGCGAGCGGATGAGTTCACGTGTCAGGCAGTCGGCAATAGAACTTTTTATTTAAATATAGGGTTTTTATTTCAAATCTTATTTTAAATCGCGAATCGTTATTTATATATACGTATATATTCCAAAAGGTATATGGAAAGTATACAAAAGGACCAGCATGACATTTTTTTTTTCGTTAAATCGTTGTTCGTTTGCCCAGAATCGCTGATCAAGTTTGGGATTCAATAACTCTGGATTACATTATCCGAATTGAACTTTGAAAGCGTCAAAAGTTTCGTTTTTCCAAGCCCTTTAAGCAGTTACTTGCAGATTTCAACTATAAAAAAACCCGGAGACATATCTCAATTGTCATTGAGATGAAATTTGAACCACTTTTTTAAAAAAACATCTGAGTCAGTTAATCCGAAAAAATTGTTAATTAAATCATTGCATATGGTAGCTGTAACCTTATAGCACGTGTAGAAACATTGTAACTTTAAAAAAAAATCGTGGCATTTATCTTTCTTCTAATGATGTCTATCTAATTTACATATATTATTTAACAATTAGATTACTTAGCAACTAAAAAAGATATCGGAACCGCGTTTGTTGCATTCGATTCGTAAATAAATAAGCTTTTTCGAGAATAAATCATAACTAAGATCGCATTATAATTTGAATTATTAATTTGCGTCCGAAAAATAGCTTTTTTAAAAATTTTTTACGAGATGAGGCGTGCCCGTACGTCGAGTTCGAAAAAGGGATTAGTGGTCCACTACTGGCACCTTATCTTTTTGACCACAGTTCGGAATTCGGGTGCGCTCCCGGAATCGGTATGACGGTACGAGAAAGGATCGTGATACGTGCCTGTATAGGTAAGGAGCGCCCCCGAATTCCGAACTGTGGTCAAAAATAGATAAGGTGCCAGTAGCGGACCACTAATCCCTTATCCGAATTCCGAAATCGAGGTATGGTATTTTTTTTTTATACACTACGCTCTACCTGCGTGCTAACCGAAGCGGGGATCGACCGTCCCAATCTTCAAAAATTATTTGAATTACATTAATACACATATTAGTCTTTTGATACTACGTACAGTATAAAGATGTGGTATCATCGTATCGGTATCATATTGTAATGCGAGAAGTAAACAAGGCGACACATGTTTACTCGCTCCGAGCGAAGCGGCTACTTCAAAAGAATTACCACGATGCGTAAAAGACAGCTCCATAAATTCTCCGGGATTGTTGTTTACGGAAAGTAGGTTGGGACCTTCTGAACATTTCCTGCGTAGGCGTTGTTAAAGGAACAATCGTACCTTCTAGAACGTACGAGAAGATTCTCGATCATGGTTGGGGTGTATATATAAGGGGGCTTGTGATCGAGAGGATTATTAGAAGTAGAGAAGCAGATGTGAACGCGACATACGATCTGAAAGCGGAGCAGTACAAATAAATTAAGTAGTGTCTAGTCTAGTGAACAAGTAGCTAAGTGTGTTAAATAAATTAGTGTACAATTAATGTAAATAAATTGAAAAATAAACGTTACATTGGTGTCAGAAGTGGGATCATGAAGTTACGCGAACTAAAAGTGGCCGAGTTAAAAAAAGAACTCGAGGAACGAGAATTGGAAACAGGAGGGAGGAAGACCGAACTCCAGGACCGACTCTCGGCATTTTTGAAAGAAAATGGCCAGGACCTGGAAGTTTTCGAGTTTGAAGACGACGACATAACGAAGCAAATCGCCGCCCAGAAGGAAGATATTACCTCCCAAATCGCCGCCCAGAGGGAAGATATTTCTACCCAAATCGCCGCCCAGAGGGAAGACATCACTGCTCAAATCGCCGCCCAGAAGGAAGAAATCGCCGCCCAGAGGGAAGAAATCGCCGCCCAGAGGGAAGAAAGCGCCGCCCAGCGGGAAGACATCACTGCTGAAATCGCCGCCCAGAGGGAAGACATCACTGCTCAAATCGCTGCCCAGAGGGAAGAAATCGCCGATCAGAGGGAAGATATTTCTGCACAAATCGCCGCCCAGAGGGAAGAGATAACCGACCAGATTGAGGCTCAGCGTAAGGAGATTGAACAGAAGATCAAGCAGTTGGAAGAACGACTAGAACAACTCAGTAGCGGCGAGGGGAAAGAAGACGAAATTAAACAGAAGACGAAGCAGTTGGAAGAACGACTAAGGCGAGTCAGTAGCGGCGAGACGAAGGAAGAAATAAAGGCGGTCGTTCAACAGAACTCGATATGCACCAATCGAGTGACGCCCCCAACGTTCGATGGAAAAATTCCGTGGGCCAGCTACAAGAAGAAGTTTGAGGCAGCAGCGGAGGCTAATGCTTGGTCCCCTCACGAAAAAGCTGTTTCCCTAACGGTAGCCTTGCGTGGAGAGGCGTTGGAAGTTCTTCAGACGCTATCCACCGAGGAAGCCGGGAATTACAAGGAGCTGCTGAGGCGACTGGAAATGCGGTTCGGCCAAACACATCTGGAGCAAGTCCATCAATCCCAGATGTCCAATCGCCGTCAGAGATCGAACGAGACCCTGCAGGAGTTCGAAGCGGACGTAGCCAGACTAGTGAGGTTGGCGGATCCTACGGCACCGGAACAGATGATGGAGTGCCTCGCAGTGCAGACGTTCGTAAGCGGGCTGCGGGACCAGGAACTGCAGAGGGCCCTGAGACTAGCTCGACCGAAAACATTAATGAACGCGCTCGCCATCGCACTGGAGCATGATGCAGCCATGGAAGCCTCCCGCGGTCACGGCCTTGTTCGAGCGGTTACAGAGGAAGTAGACATTGAAAAACTCGTGGAAAAGGTCCTACAGCAGATCATGGAGGTGCTGTCGGCGAAGAGGAAGGTAGTTCGCTGTTGGAACTGTGGCGAAGTGGGCCATGTGAAGAGTTCTTGCAAGCGGCCCAGAACAGCGGCGCCGGCAAAGGCCCAGGAAAACTAATACGGGTCGATAAGAAAGGGGGAACGTCGACCCGTAGCAGTGGAAACCCCCGGGCCAGTATAGCCTCGTTTCCCACCAATTGGGGAGCGCGTACGTCGATGGCACTATCGACGGGAGATCCCACGCCATGCTTGTGGACACGGGAGCTACGAAGACGATCGTACGCCCGGAAGTTTTGAGGGACCGTAGGAAGATTAGGCCAAGTAGGTGGCAATTAAGAACTGCCACTGGGGAGAAGGCAGTAATACACGGTGAAGCAACGGATAGCATGACGTTGGGACGAGTAAGGTTTGACCATCCTGTTCTCATAGCCGAAATTGAGGAAGACGTCATAATGGGGATGGGCGTTATGAAGAATCATGGATTCCAGTTGGATTTCGGACACCGAGTGTTGAGGATCGGTCAAGAAGAATTACTGCTACACAATCGTGACAACTTTGTGTTAGACGTAATAATGGCAGAAGATGTGATTCTCCCGGAACGAAGGGAAACGATCACCTCTACCTGTCTGAGGGGTGTTGTGGAAGAGGGAATTCCAGCCGTGATCGAACCAGAAAACGATGACAATCGACTGGCTCGGGGGGTACTTGTAGGAAAGGCGCTCGTTACTCTCTCAAGTGAAGTGCCTGTGCGACTACTCAACATCAATCAGTACCCGGTTACCATCAAGAAGGGTACGAAGCTGGGCACGTGTAAAGCCGCTTCGGCCATCGTAAGGGGCGTTAGTGAGGAAGAAAGGTCCAGACACACTCTGCAGGACTTTAAACAAATTCTTTCCCAGACCAGTGCGTTTCTCTCGCCCACACAGAAACAAAAGGCCCACGAATTAATAAATAAGTACCAGGACATATTTACCACCGAGAATGGGAAGCTGGGAAAGACTAAGGTCGTGACACATAAAATTGACACGGGCGAGACACGACCGATTCGACAAACAGCAAGACGACTACCCTTGGCCAAACGGGAGGAAGCCGAGAAAATCATCAGGGACCTAGAGCGGGACGGGGTCATCGAGCCGTCAAGCAGTCCATGGGCCTCGCCGGTAGTACTGGTGAAGAAAAAGGATGGGACTACTCGATTCTGTGTAGACTACCGGCAGGTGAACAGTGTCACCAAAAAGGACAGCTACCCGCTACCACGTATCGACGACACACTCGATACCCTTGCTGGATCCACGATATTTTCGACCTTGAATTTAAAAAGCGGCGATGGGCAAGTCGAAATGGACCCTGCCGATAAGGAAAAGACGGCATTTACCTTATGTAACGGCCTGTGGCATTTTACAGTCATGCCATTCGGACTTTGTAATGCCCCGGCGACGTTTGAGAGGTTGATGGAGAGCGTGCTAATGGGTTTGACGTGGAAAACGTGCCTATTCTATTTGGACGATGTCATCGTGATGGGCAAGACCTTCGAAGGACATCTGAAAAACTTAGAGGACGTCTTCCAGAGACTGCGAGGTGCGGGGCTGAAACTGAACCCGAAGAAATGTCAGCTCTTCAGAAGGAAGGCCTCTTACTTAGGGCACGTAGTGAGCAGAGAGGGCGTCGCCGTTGATCCGGACAAGACAAGTGCGGTGAAGGAGTGGCCAATACCGGCAGATAAACACCAGTTGAGGAGTTTTCTGGGACTCTGCACGTACTACCGACGCTATGTCCGGATGTTCTCCGACGTCGCTAAGCCGTTGACAAGGCTCACGGAAGAAGGACGAAACTTCTGTTGGGATGAGGAATGCCAGTCTGCCTTCGACGAGCTGAAGAAGAAGTTGACCAGTGCCACAGTGCTGAGTTTTCCTCTGCCAGAAGGACAGTTCATCCTGGACACCGACGCGAGCAATGTGGGAATTGGAAGTGTTCTGTCGCAGCGTCAGGAGGGACAAGAACGTGTCCTTGGATACTTCAGCAAGGTACTCTCCAAACCAGAAAGGAATTACTGCGTCACCCGGCGTGAATTATTGGCCATCGTCAAGTCTATCGAGCACTTCCATAAATACTTGTGTGGAAGGAGGTTTTTGATCCGGACCGATCATGCTGCTCTTAAATGGCTCCTCCAGTTTAAGAATCCCGAAGGACAGATCGCTCGCTGGTTCGAGAGGCTCCAGGAGTATGACTTTGTTATAGAACATCGGCCAGGACAGAGTCATGGAAACGCAGACGCACTCTCGAGAAGACCATGCCCTGATGAGTGTCCTCATTGTCATAGAGCTGAGGAAAAGTCCGAGAAAGTCTACCGAACGACCGTGGTCGCCGAGAAATGGACACCATCCTCGTTACGACAAGAGCAAGAAAAAGACCCGGTTTTCAAAGAAATCCTGGTTTGGACGGAGGGAGGAGAGCGTCCTGAGTGGCAAAAGGTATCACCGGGCTCGCCAAAACTCAAGAGCTATTGGGCACAGTGGGACTCGTTAGTGGTTGAGGATGGACTACTAAAACGCGTACTGGAGAGCCAAGACGGGACGGAGGAAAGACGGCAGTTGGTAATTTCCTCCAGTAAAATCCCGGAGGTCTTGCGCCACCTTCACGACGAATCGTCTGGTGGACATTTAGGGATCAAGAAAACGCTGCAGAAGGTACGGGAGCGATTCTACTGGATCAATTGTTCAGACGACGTGAAGGACTGGTGCAAGAAATGTACTACATGCTTCGCAAGTAATGGGCCACAAAGACGACCGAAAGCTCCCATGAAACAATATAACGTCGGAAGCCCCTTTGAAAGGATCGCCATATCAATATATAGCAGGACCCTTCCCTGAGACCGAAAAGGGAAATAAATAAAAGTGGTCGTGATGGACTACTTTACGAAGTGGGTAGAAGCGTACGCTCTCCCTAATCAGGAGGCAGAGACAGTGGCCGATGTGCTAGTGAAGGAGATGATCTGCCGGTTTGGAGTACCCATGGAATTACACTCGTATCAAGGAAGAAACTTTGAGAGTGGCCTATTCCGGAGGATCTGTGAGAAGCTTTGGGTACGAAAAACAAGAACCACGGCCCTTCACCCTCAGTCTGACGGCATGGTAGAACGAATGAATCGCACCCTCAACCGCTATCTGGCGAAAATGGTCTCGTCACATCAACGAGACTGGGACGAACACGTGCCGTTCTTCCTGGTGGCCTACCGCTCGACCGTTCATGAGTCGACAGGACAAACTCCAGCCAAAGTCCTGTTCGGGCGAGAACTTAAACTGCCCTGTGATCTAATCTTTGGCGCTAGACCGGACGACGACGTTTCGGGGGAAGATTACGTCTCCCGGATGCGGAAAAGGATGAACGAGAATCACGATCAAGTCCGGTACCAGCTAAATGTCGCCAGTGATCGCATCAAAGAGCGTTACGACATCAACGCTAAAGAGGGTGGCTACCAAATGGGAGATCGACTTTGGCTGTACAACCCACAGAAGAAACGTGGTTTGTCCCCTAAGTTACAGACCAATTGGGAAGGTCCCTATGTTGTAAAGAAACGAATCAATGACGTGGTCTACCGGGTAAGCAAACTACCAAACGGCAAGCCAGAGTGGTGCACTTCAATCGGTTGGCACCCTATGAGGGGTCGCACGATGCGGAGGTTCCCCGGGTAAGAAACACGTTGGCGCAGGAGAACGAACTTTCGTTCGGAGAATTTATGAGCGCCTACGGGGGTACCGGAAAAGCACGGTATGGGGTAACCTGTGAAAAACAACAGGATTTGTTCAGCGTACCTGAAGAATACTCGTTGGCCCATTGTGTGTCCACCGACCTGGTAATGTCACGGGGTATCGCCACGGTTTTCAAGAAGAAGTACGGGCGCTTGGAACAACTCAGAGCGCAACTCCCGGAAATTGGCAAGGTTCTGGAACTACGTGACAACGTAAGACACATCTTTTATCTGGTTACGAAGGAGATCGGGTCCCTTAAACCATGTTATCACGATGTATGGCGAACCTTGCATAGGCTACGAGACCGACTGCTGGAGCTCGACATCAGGAAGCTAGCTGTCCCCAAGTTAGGTGCTGGACGAGATCAGCTGAACTGGAGGGTTGTCCGGAATATGCTGGAAGTAGTGTTGAAGAATACCGGAGTGGAAGTTTTAGTCTGCTGTTTTGGGCCTGCACCATGTCGACTCGGGAAGACGGTCCCCTGTTATTTTGACGCCACGTCTCGCTGTAAGCGGGGGGCTAACTGCAGGTTCCTGCATGGGCCTACCAGGGATACGTTCCGAGACGAAACGTCTCTAAGGCGGGGGCAGTTTAATGCGAGAAGTAAACAAAGCGACACATGTTTACTCGCTCCGAGCGAAGCGGCTACTTCAAAAGAATTACCACGATGCGTAAAAGACAGCTCCATGAATTCTCCGGGATTGTTGTTTACGGAAAGTAAGTTGGGACCTTCTGAACATTTCCTGCGTAGGCGTTGTTAAATGAACAATCGTACCTTCTAGAACGTACGAGAAGATTCTCGATCATGGTTGGGGTGTATATATAAGGGGGCTTGTGATCGAGAGGATTATTAGAAGTAGAGGAGCAGACGTGAACGCGACATACGATCCGAAAGCGGAGCAGTACAAATAAATTAAGTAGTGTCTAGTCTAGTGAACAAGTAGCTAAGTGTGTTAAATAAATTAGTGTACAATTAATGTAAATAAATTGAAAAATAAACGTTACAATATCATCGACGTCGTAGTGGTATAAATGGCACATTCTTTCATTTCTGTTACAACTTATTAGGACAAAATTTTGTACCTGTAACTAGATTCTGCTAAGATTCTTAAAAGATTTCACTGCAAATGCGATGATTGGGCGGGTGGGTTATCAGAGTTACATAACGGATACAGTTGTCCCGATAGCCCAGGTGTCTTATGTCTATGGGTTGGGGCCGGTTCGGAAAGATATTAACGGTGGGTAAGGGTTGCGGTTCAATTAGGAGTGGGAATTAGGAAAAACTGACTATTGTTCGGAATTGTAATGAATGTAATGCACCGTGATCCCGGTTCTGATACGCGCACTAGAACTTATGGCCAATTAAAAAAGATCTGACAACATATTTCAACTAGTACAAGAAAAATGTAATTCTATAATTCTAACATGTTTTTTTATTGGATATTTTTTTAATTTGTTCAGTGCATGTGTACACAAATCTTCATCAATAATTCTTCTTCCCATTGTTGAAAATTAAATTCTCGGAAAAAAGTTCATACTATCTACTCAAGAATTTTGAAAAACAAAACTTTCATACGACGTGATTTATGTGGAGCATAAAGCGCAGTTTTATCTATTTTAATTCCTAAAAAAATCATATCGATACATCAATTTTTTAGAAAACCATGTCGGTCAACACGTGGAAATGAACATATTTTGCGAAAATAGATTTTTTTGAAGTTATTTCGAAATAAAAAAGTTCGTAATCAGTGAAAAATGTCGTCAGAAACGATTTAATGTGTACCTACGATCTTTCCAGTACGACAAATGAGTGATGATATATTAGGTACATTTAAGGTAACAATATACCACATATAGGTACATTATCATTGTACTGTGAACCGGATGTATTAGAGAATTTAGACACACTTGATAATAATTTTAAAGAAGAACTAAAGATAAATACGGTTCAGGCTGACATCAATTCATTTCAAAACGAATATATTGTGCTGTGTGACATTATACCAAAGTCTATATATTCCCAATAAGTCCGACCACTCTCTCGACGACTCGAAAATCCCCCTCCTGCCGACACCCACCGTCTCACCATCAAAACCCACATTTGATGTGGAATTTATTTATCTTTCAGTTCTGTTTGACTTACACGGTGGTGTAGCAGAGCGTTGTATCGGGTGCGCCAAAGAAAGTGATCTTGAATTTTAATTTGTGCGAACGTTATCTGCTGTGTTTTTGATTGTGTGCGATGCCTTCTTATGGAAATTATTGTTGCGTGGATTCGTGTAGAAACAATACTGCAATTCATAAACAATTATCATTTTTTCGTCTTCCTAAGGATCCTGAAAGGTGAGTTATTGACTTGAAAATTTCAGTAGCTGTTACATAATTTGGAACAAATCTAGAAATATTGTATATTATTAATTATTATAATTACGCACCTCCATGAGTTGATATATAGTAAAAAAAATTAAAGAAACAATGCAAAATTGAAATAGTGTTATTTTAAGATTGCAGCACTGGAAAGACGTTCTTGGATTTGCTGGAGAACATAAGCATACAAACATAACACCTGAAAAAGCTTATAGGAATTTAGTCATATGTAGCATTCATTTTGATGAAAACTCATATACTTCGTCCAGAAAACGTTTATTGAATACTGCTGTTCCAACAAAGGCACTTTTAGAAGGTCAAGGTAAGATACATACAGGCTCATTTTCATTGAAATTGAACTTTCAGCAATTCCAGCTTCAAAGAAATTACCTATATAAACAGCCGTAATCAATTTTCTTGACTTATTTTTTTTCCCTATTCGATCAAGCACAATATCTTGAAATAATGTCGATCAAGATGTAATACTCAGCTAATAATGAAATATTGTCATTTTTCAGACGACGCCGACGATAGGCAAACAAATGAGGAGGCCCCTTCGAAAGTATTCATTGATCAACAGACCCAAACAGACACATCACATTTGAAAGGTAAATTTCCTTTTCAACACAAAAATAAACGTACCGTACAATTATATTGTTATTTATGAATTAATTAGAGTGTGTAATTGAAAATACATCATTTCCAGCTTCAACATCTGATAGTAGGGAGGAAGAGAGCCTGAACACACCGTCTTCAAAACAAGATACCTCAGCTCAAACCAACTTTCGGCAGGAATTGATGGAAGGTAAGATCAAAGCTTCTTGTGTATAATAATCTATATATTTCATATGTTTTTTCTAAAAATCTCATTATCTTGATATGACTATGACTGCCTTGTACTTATATGTATGTAGATGTATTTTGGTATCAAATATTTTGATATGAATAGATTGAAGGTTGAATACGATTTTTTTTTCAGATGAATCGTGCCAAACTGCTTCTTATTTATCATCAAACACTCCCAGGAAACAAGGTTTAAAGAGAAAAATACACAAACTTCAAGACTCCATTAGGAGTTCCAAGAAACGCGTAGTGACATCTCTTCCGAATGTTTTGGAATTCTTGGACGAACATTATCCCCCAGAATCCATCATGGTGGTAAAAAATCAATTATTACTGCTAGATAAATCACCTAAAGGAGGGCGGTACTCAAATGAATTTAAGCAATTCGCTTTAATTATATACCTGCTTGGGCCAAAAGCCTACAAAAAACTCTCCAAAGTTATAAGAATGCCCTCACCAAGTACTCTGAAAAGAATGACCCAAAATTGGAAAATTTTTGCGGGATTTCAAGAGTTTGTTTTTAAAATTCTAGAGATGAGAGTACTACTAATGAGTGAAAAATCCAGGGACTGCGTATTATGCATTGATGAAATGTCCATCAAGTCAAATTTATTTTATAATATCTCTAGAGATCAAATAGTGGGTTTTGAAGAACTCCACAATAAGAAATCCACAGATATTGCCACAAGTGCATTAGTCATTATGATAAGAGGCATATCACACAATTGGAAACAACCTGTTTCATATTTTTTCACAAAAAACTCAACAAGTGCTGAGGATTTGAAAGAAATAATATTTGAGGCAATCAAGAAACTAAAGAACATAGGTTTTAATGTTCTTGCCGTAACATCGGACCAGGGTCCCAACTTTTTTAGACTGGTGAAATCATGTCTGAAATTAACGGTCGAGAAGCCATATTTTACCATTGACGAAAACCCAATCTTTTATATATTTGATGTACCACATCTGCTGAAGTCCACAAGGAATAATTTTTTTTCATCATACTTTCACCTTGAAGGCGCTGTTACTGACAAGCGTTATCTACAATCTACGTATGATCTGGACAGAGCTAAACAGTTTCGTTTAGCACCCAGATTAACCGATCTGCATCTCAATCCAAATGATTTTCAAAAAATGAGGGTGAAATTGGCGGCACAGGTATTCAGCCATTCAGTAGCTGTGGCAATGCATACCTACATTGACTTTGAAAAAATACCAGAAGAGGCCAAAGCTACAGCAAACTTTGTTCTTAAAATGAACAGGTTATTTGATATGTTGAATTCAAGCACCCTTGAATCATACCAAGCCTTCATGGGGACCGAAAAGCAGTTTGAATTTTTAAAAGAGATGGACGAACTGTTTTTAAATTTGAAAGTTATTCAAAGGAAGAAGGACAAAAATAATGACTACGTATTGAAGGACGTAACGAAAAGCCTGAGGTTTATTTATGGTTGGAGGTTAACTATTTCGTCTACTATCAAATTATGGGAAGTGTTGAAGGAAAGGAAAGGATACAAATTTCTTTTGACTCGCAATCTGAATCAAGACTGCCTAGAAAACTATTTTGGTCAAATAAGGAATGCCTGTGGTAACGCCAAAAATCCCACTCCAATACAATTCAGCAGAGCATTTAAGAAATTATTTGCTCTCAGATATTGTGACGAGAAGGAGGGCTCCAATTGTGTAGAGGACGCCAACGAAATTCTACAGGCAATAACGCCAGATTTATTGAAAAAGGGAGGATCATTGTTTACGACGGCCAAGGAAAAAAATAGTCAGCCAATATTGGACATAAAGAGGAAAGATTATCAGGATTTGTCCACAGAAGAAGGAAATGCCCTGGTTTATGTGGGTGGATATTTTTTGCAAAAGTGTTTTGTTAAACACAAATGCGATATTTGCCTAAACTTTTGCAATAAGGACGGCTGTGACCAATCCACATCATTCTGCGAAAAAAAAGTCTATGAAGGTAGTAAGCAGGGACGGTTTGGAGGATTGACAGTTCCTCCAAAAATTTTCAGTGAATATCTGATTTCTTTAGAAAATATATTCACTGAAAATTTCAATGATTTATGTGTGCAGGATGATGTAGGAATAGGAATTAACTTGAAGACCAAGTTGTCTACAATCGCATTTTCGCATCCTTGCCCAAACTTCCCATGGGAATACCTGCTGTCCTTATATACAAGGGTGCGAATCTATTATACTCTGAAATTTGCAAATTCCTCACTAAGGACCTTTAGAAAGAATAAAGAACATCCTAAATTGAAAATCTTGAAAAATTTATAACTATTCAAGTATTTATTAATTTTTAAGAATGTACATAATACTTATTTGTTTGTTGATATTTCATTATTTTTATTTATTTATTCAATACAACGCTACAGAGTACACTCCAAATGGACTTGACCTAAATAATTGTTCATTTGTATTTGTTTTGTCCCAAGTATCTAGATGTTAAACTGTGTTATTTCTTTTATAATGATTATATCAACACAAATGTTCATTCGCTGATCATTCTGTATTAGTTATTAAGTATTATCAGATATACGCTCGGATATACGTTATTGAAGTCTATGTTTATGATTTTTTTCATTCCATTCCTCGGTTAAAACAAAATTTCTCAAAAGTTACTTAGCAATAATATAATTTATATAAATTGCCAATATTTTTCAAAACAAGAATAAAGTCAACATATTTTCTAATTGCACCCGGTAAATTCCTTCACAAATGAATTCACCGTCCGTCACCTCGTATACTACCAAATGACTAGCAAAACAGGTGTCGCACATGATTTACGACTCTCCGCAAAAAAACGCCGGCGTTTTCCGACGATCAAAGGAGTGACCGGACTTATTGGGAATATATAGACTTTGATTATACTAATGACAATGAGACGGCCAATATTAACCAGACTGTTCAAACTCCCACAGATCCAGCACAACTATCTTATACAATAACTCCAAATCGGTATGTAGACACATACCAGTACATAGATACTTTAAGAGTCCATCACCCGGCGTTGCTGCGGGGTAAGAGACAAGGACGAGGTAGCGGTACGCGTGACTCTATTTCTTCCTTCCACTACTTTTTAACTTGCCAGAACTAAGTTAATTTTCCCACTAAGTTTAAATTCCCAAATACATATGATGGCAGCACTTTACAGTGAGCTTTCTAGTGATTGTAAGGGTGTAGGGAAAACATGATCCTAGGGTAGTGTATTATCGTATCAAATAATAGGGTTCAATGAAGAGATAAAGGATAATTCTACATCGGTCTAGTAACAGTATTTTGAGTTTTTTTTTATTTTGGTCAAATTTTGAACTGAAAATAGTACGTAAAATAGGGCAAATTTAGGGTCGGTTTCAAACGGATAAAAAGAAAATATAAAAATCCGTTACTAGACCGATGTGTATTTAAGTTTTTATTTGAAAAGAATCTTTCAAATTATGTTCGAGGTATCATACTTCCCACGTACCTCTAAAACCGCCTTAAATTGAATCTGGTGATGGACTCTTAAAACAATAATTCTCTGACTAATTTATAGTTTTTATGTTGTTTTTCTCTACATTACATTTATAATAAAAGTTCTAAATGCTTTCTCTGTATTTTACAATTGGAATTTGCAAAAAAAAACTTAAAACAATAGTTCATATGAAGAGTGACTTAATTGACTTAATTGTGTTGGATCGACCAAAATTGTGTTTCCTTGAAATAGACCTATTCATGTAGAACACTTTTCCAAGAAAATGCTAAATAATGACATTAAAGACATTTGTATTTTGTTATCTCCTTGTTCTCCCATTACGAATTTTTTCACTATAAACGTTCCTCACAACCAACTATAGAATATGATAAAAATAACACTGTCTTTTTTTCAGAAAGTACAATTCATCCACTCCCTCTACGTTTTATAATTACTTGTCGGTCACACATTACAAACACCGAAATGGGAAATTAGAAGGATTTTGTCGATTTCTAGTAACAGATGAATGATAGTAATTTACATAATCCTTAGTGAATAAAAATAAATTAATAAATATTAGTTTAAAATATGTAAAAATCAATTTTGTTTCTATTAAGATTAAAATTTCAGACAAAAATTTTAGCTTACCTGTAGACATATACCTACGTATCAGATTGCATGTCTCCAAATTGCTTCTCATGATGGAGAAAGAAATTCTTTCATTAGAATAAAAAGGAAAATCACTATCTGAATTTAACATTGATTTACAATATGCAGATGAAGATGGATTTAACAGTATTATTTATTATGCATATTTATTATGAAGCTTCATTAAATTAATTTTTTAGGTGAAGAAATGATAAAATTCAGTGAAAAAATGTTTAGGAAATCGAAACAAATGTGCCACTTGCTGAGAAAGGAACTCTTGTGAACTCAATAGGTAAAAATAATCAAATCATAAAACTTTATTATTTATATTTCGTAACTTGCAATAAATTAGGAAATGGGACGGACTGATCCAGGAGTTTATTTTTTTCCAGGTGGAGTGGCAGCTCACGCTTTTCCTATACTATGAGCGAGCGTTATCAATGAAACATTCTTGTAATCCGCCTAATGCGCACTTCTTTAATCTTCAGTGCTCCGTCATTTTCGCTGTCCATTAGCACAAATAATGGTTTCTTCTTCTTTCTTCATTTGAGGATTGAAATAGTAAATGGAATTGCCAGGTTGTCAATCGTTTACATTTTTTTCTGTTATTAAATTATTACGTTCATGTATTTAATCAAAAGCCGATGTACCTCGGGAGGTAAATTGACCTCACCTCACCCCTTTTTTCCACCCCTTCAGAAAGTCAAATTTAGGATTACAGAATTTTTCTGAACCATTTGGAAGCGCTTTCTATAACTGTACCGAGTTTTCAATTTCTAGCTATTGAGTAACTACTGCATAAACTTAACCCCCTTTTCACCCATCCTGTAATTTCTAATATCACGCTTAATTTCACTTTCAAACACTGGACCGACAAAAATTTCCTTCCACTTCAGTGGAAAGTTGGTACAGATTAATGACTGCATTAACACATTGCGTAAAGGTAAACTGAGGGAATAAAGAAAATTCTTTAACGCCATCCGGAACAATTAAAAACCTATTTGGAATGAAAGAAATGTTTTCAAAACATTACATTAACAGTAATAGTTAAAAAATAACAATTGGTACAGAGATGTCAAAATTAGAGGAGACACATTTAAAAGTGCGAGTGCTTTGTTCCCTTTCGAGATAATGATGTATCTACTAGGAACAATGTCCTACAGAATAAAATATGTTATCAACTCAATAATGATATTCATTATTGTTATTATAATTTTTATTTCGCAATTGATATTTCATCTACATTAACCTATAATCTAAAATAACAATTAGTATTCAATTAAGCAACTAGATGATGTCATTGTGAGAAAATTTGTCTGATTAGTTAACCATGGCCTTATCCCTTACATGGTTTATCACTTGTATGTACCTGCCAGTGCCTTCTTAAACTACTAGAGTCAGTAAAAGCCTTATTACACTGTGAACATTTAAAAGGTTTTTGACCTGTATGTATGCGCAAGTGTCTCTTCAAACCAGCAGATTCTGTAAAAAACTTATTGCAGTGTGAACATTTAAAAGGCTTTTCACCTGTATGTATACGCAAGTGAATCTTTAAACTACTAGCATAAGGAAAAGTTTTATTGCAGACTGAACATTTAAATGGTTTGTCACCTGTATGAACACGTAAGTGTGACTTTAAACTACTGGAATGAGTAAAAGTTTTATTGCAGAGTGAACATTTGAACGGTTTCTTCCCTGTGTGAATACGTAAGTGATTCTTTAGACTACTGGAATGAGTAAAAGTCTTATTGCAGTATGAGCACTCAAAAGGTTTGTCGCCTGTATGAATGCGTAAGTGACTCCTCAAATTGCTCGATTCAGTAAAAGTTTTATTGCAGAAGGAACATTTAAATGGCTTGTCTCCTGTATGAATACGCAAATGATTCTTTAAACCTTCATAACGAGTAAAAGTCTTATTGCACTGTGAACATTTGAAGAGCTTATCACCTGTATCGACTGGCATGTGATGTTTTAAATTACCAGACTGAGGAAAAGTCTTATTTCTGTACAAACATTTAAACGATTTATCACCTGTATGAATGTACATGTGAGTTTTTAAACTAGTAGCCTGATTGAAAGTCTTACTGCAGAGTGAACATTTAAAAGGTTTATGACCTGTATGAACCTGCATATGGGATTTTAAACTATTATACCGAGCCTTATTGCAAAGTAAACGTTTGAAGGGATTGTCACCTATACGAGTGTACCTGTCAGTCTCTAAATTAGCAGAATTGTTGCATAGTAAACACTTAAGAGGTTTGTCACTTGTATGAATGCGAATGTGACTCTTCAAATTGGTGCACTCTAGGTGCACCCAAGGTGCACCACTCACTGGTAACAATTTGTGTTCTATGACAGCATCACCTGAACCTGTAGCACAACCGGAATCTGGTTCTTCTTTAATTAAAGAAGGGTACTCAAGGTCTATCGAAAGAACATCTGTAACATGCCTGCTAGACAGCATCTTATCTATTATGGAGGTGTGGGTCTTGCAGTTCTCAATATAAATCGAAAATTCCTTGTAGCATAATTGACAACTCGCACAAATATTTTTGTGAGAAACATTTGGATCCTAAAAGATATCAAATTCATATGTGTATGTACTGGCACTAGCCAAAATGAATAATAATAATTCTGTTAAAAGGCCAATTATATGATAAAAACTCACTTCTGCGCTAATTCGTTTCCAAAACAGGAATAATTTCTCCTCCATTATTTGCACTGGTGCTATTTGTAAGCACCAATCACAAGCGATCGCTTTCATATGACTCATATTACTAAAGGTAAAACCGCAGTTTTACGAAGAGGGAATCATTTTCAATACTTTATAGAATATATAATATATTTACAGACGTACCTTACCGCACAGCGACTAAAAGTCAAAACTCAAAAGCAGTGTTATTACTAGGGAATTTTTCGTTGTACCGATTTCGACGTTTTCATTGTACTGATTTTCATGTCAATTGTACTGACAGAGGTTTACTTCAATTTCACGTTTTATGTTCTATAGTTTCGTGTATTGGCGGTCAAAATTTGAAATGAAACTATTGAAATTCAAAAAGTATGGCACTTTACAGTAACATTAATGTCCATAAGTCTAAAAGGATGTTTAAAGTCTGCATATTGAAACAAAACAATATCCTTTAACATTAATATAATTAAAAAATAAAAAACAAAACTTTAAACTCGTTTAAACTTTACACAGAACTTTACTTTCGTGAACAGAACACAGAACAGTAAACGTTTCAAAGGTTTGTCATTTGTCATACGTGGCACGCTTGTACCAACGATTATAGACTACTACCAGGATTGCTCAGTTCGCCGAATCTGCCTGCCAAAAACTCTGTGACGTCACCACCGGTGCTGGACAGAAGATAGAGATTTATTCATTTTACTGTAGTAAACAGTAAGATTTATCATTGTAAACTGTACGGTTTACGTACGTACTCTACGTAATCCATATTTACATACGATATCCACATCACGTCTTCCACAGATCAACACGTAAACGTACTTCAGCACCGGTGGTGACGTCACAAAACTGTCCAACATTGCTCAAATGTAAGTGAGCAATCCTGGTTAGTCTATAATCGTTGCGCTTGTACGGCACTGCACACGGCACGTGAACACAGGAGTCACAGGACACAGCGAAACAGGTTTTGTGACACACAGAACGTACAATTTGGCCAAAATTGCTAATCTATAAAAATTAAAAACATGTTTTTCGTCATTGTACTGATTTCCACCCTAATTGTACTGATGTACTGAAAATGACCCATTGTACAGATTTCAGTACAATTGTACCGGTAGTAATAACACTGCTCAAAAGTGTGGTTATTGGCACAGAACACAGAACATCTATATCACAGATCACCCTACGTTATATTAAAGTCACTAGATATCACTAGATATACAAAGTACCGCAATCGTCCGCCATATTGGTTCGGTTTGTGGTGGGGGAAATAGAGCGTTATTCAAGTATGCGAACTTGAATAATTCTTGAAGGGGTGAAGTGAATGAATGGAAAAGTTACGTAGGTGATATTTCTCACAAAAATTAAATTGTTATAAATGAAGGTTATGTTGGCCTATTTTATGAAACTGCCAACAGCACTCCGTGAATATTATCATTACTAATAAATGACATGTAATATTATTCTATTATTACCAGTACTTACAATGAAAACTTGAAAGCTAAATATATGAAAATTTGTTGCATTATCCTTCATCTACCCATTTTTTCAATTTAAAGAACAAAAACAAGTGATAAAAGTAACTAAAATTGAAATAGAGTAGGTAATATGCTTAGGTAGACAGAATCAAAAACAGTAAAGAATTAACACTATTTTTTTTTAAATGTGAGTGAGTATAATAGAAACATGTTCATAACATATTTTTCTGTATACTGGAACAAACCTATCATTTTCTTACTTGCCTATATTCAAAAGAATTTGCAAAGTTATACCCTAAACACTGTCAAATAAAACCAAGTGTATGCGTTACAAATATATATTATTCAACAATGCACGCATGATAATACTACGGCTACTTTGAACATCCGTATTCGTATCATTTGTACCAATGTTTTTTAATAAAAAATGTAAACGGCTCCTTAGAAATATCTTAACTAATTTGTTATAAATATTGTGGCAATTTAAAACATGTTTAGGAGCTGGAAATTGTTTATGTATTGTATTTAAAATATCACAAAGATTTCACAACAACACCACACCATTTTTATAAGCAAATCCCAATCGAAAAACAAAAAATCTCGCCTTTATTAGAAATTACCGCGTTACCACACACCACGCGTTACCTCCTGGCCTGGAAAAATGATGTTATGATGTCATTTGTCAATAATTGTCACAAATTCGACAACTGTTTAGTGTAGAAAATAAAATTCCTACTAAAATCCCTAAAAATAGCCGCCATTTTGGTTCGGAATGATTCTATCTCTCTCTTACACGTGGGGTCAATGGATTGCGGTACTTTGTATATCTAGTGACTTTACGCTATATGATATCACAGATCACCCTAGGCTATAGATAGTCAACTCTCTGCCATCAGTGATAGGTGCCGGTACTGAACTATCAGATGTGGCGGAACTTTCAAATATTATGGTATTTCTTCTTCTTCTTCTTCTGTCGTTCCAGGATTAGGCATGTTGCCTGTTCCGACTTCACCATCTTGTTCTCGGTCTGCCGATACTTCTACGCCCAAGGGGATTGTAATTAATGATTTTTTGTGGTATTCTTTCTGGAGACATCCGCATCACATGTTCTTTCCATCTGTTCTTGTAGTTTGTTGTTAGTTCTGTTATTGGCTGTACCTTTAGTTCTTTTCTGATGTCCTCATTTCTTATGTGGTCTAAACGTGTACAACCCTTTACTGATCTCAAAAATCTCATTTCCGATGTTTCCAATTGCCTGTAGTCTTTCTTTCTTGGCGCCCAAGTTTCTGATCCATATAATAACGTGGGGATTGCCATAACTTTGTAAAATTTGATTTGCGTTTCTCTTGATGTCTTTCCTTTTAGTGTTCTTCTGATGGTTCCACAAATTCTTTGATAGTTATTTATTTTGTTTGAGATATCTTTATCTTCTTCGTATGTGATATCACATCCTAGATATCTAAAATGTGATACCTGCTCTAAAGTGTGGTCATCAATTACAATTTTTGTTCTAATCGGATCTTTTCCCAGGAACGCCATAGTCTTTGTTTTTTCAATAGATATTTTGAGATTATAATCCGCAGATAGCAAATTTAGTTTGTGTATAGCCAGTTGTAATTTATCTTCTGTGTTTTGTATTATAACTTGATCATCGGCAAATAAAATTGTATTTACAAAATCATTGGGCCTAATCTTTATCCCAGGAGGTGCGGTTTTTTTCCATTCTCTCACGAGGTCATCTAAATATATATTAAATAATGTAGGAGATAGAGTACATCCTTGTCTTACACCTTGATTTGTCGTAATTTCTTGGGTTATTCCTTTGCCAGTGTCGATAATGATTCTGGTGTTTAGATATAGGTTTTGTATTATGCTTACTAGGTGTATAGGATATCCTCGTTTTTTCATTATATGCCAGAGTTTGTCTCGGTGGATTCGATCAAAAGCTTTCTTGTTGTCTATGAAGGCTAGGTGTGTCTCTAGATTGAATTCTTTGCGCTTCTGGATAATTTGTTTCAGACTGAAAACGTCGTCAAAAAACGTCAAACGTCGTCTTCCTTTACGAAAGCCCGCTTGCTCTTCCAATAGTATAACGTCTGAGATAGTTCGAAGTCTCTCATTAATAATTTTACTATACAGTTTATAAGCAGCATTTAGGATGCTAATACCCCTATAATTCTCTGTTTTATTTCGTTGCCCTTTTTTGAACAGAGAAACAACCTTTGCGAGTCTCCAATCGTCTGGGATATCAAGATTTATCCAGCACATATTAAATAGGTGTAGTAGTCGTAGGTGTAGGAACATGCCACCATACTTTATTAGTTCAGAGTTGATACCATCTGGTCCAGGTGCTTTTCTGTTTTTAGTTTTTCTTAGTGCATTTTGCATTTCTACTATATCTATTGGATCTATACCAGTGGTATAAGTTTTTTCAAATATATCTTGTTTTGTTGCATCGTACCATAGTTCCCGATAGTGTTCTATCCACTCTTCCTGTGATATTATATTTAGTTGTGCTATATCTCTTTCTGTTTTATTTAGGTGTTTCACCATTTTATACGCAAATTCTTGTCGTCCATGGACATCATTCTCTACACGACTTATAAAGGTATCCCATGATGTCATATGTGCTTGCCTCACTATTGATTTCGTTCTGTTTCTTGCTTCTTTATATAGATCTTTTGCTTCTTCAGATTTTTCTTGGAGGTATTTCCTACATGCTTTGTCCTTATGTTCAATGGCTTCCTTTATCTCATCATTCCATATCTTCAGTCCTCTCTTCCTTCTGTTCTTTGTTCTCTTGCCCAGCACTTCATTACTTATTTGTTGTATACAGTTTTTAATATTTGCCCACTCCTCTTTTATATTGTCACTTGTTGGAGTTTGGTTAAGTAGCTGTGTTAGTCTATGTTGATACAAACCTTTTATGCTTTCTTCCTGTAATAAATGTACTTTATACATTTGTTCGGCTTTTTTGCTGTTTTTAACGGTATGCGACTTTTTCCACGTTGTCCATAATTGGATTTTAGATTTGACTAGGTGGTGGTCTGTGTTAACATTTCTGCCTCTGTACACATGTGTGTCTACAACTCTGGGAGCCAATTTCTGAGAAACGATAACATAGTCTATTAGGGAACGGTATCCTCTCGCGGACCATGTGAATTTGTTTATGTCTCTTTTTTTAAAAAACGTGTTTGTGATTTTTAATTCATTTGAGGCGATAAATTCTCTTAACTGTATTCCATTTTGATTTTGGCGCTTTTCTCCAAATGTTCCAATCAGACCTGGGATAGGATCTCTCCCAACCCTTGCATTTAAATCACCCATCAAGAGGACGTAATCGTTTTTAGCTTTTGTTATATGTCTTTGTAATTCTTTATAAAATATTTCAGTTTCAGCATGTTTCCCTTCTTCTGGAGCGTAGGAACTTATTACTGTTAGATATCCTCTATCAAATTTTATTCTAACCGTTAGTATTCTTTCGTTAACAAAGTTATATTCTCGAATTTGGTTTTGCCATTTTCTATCAACTAGGAGAGCCACCCCACAGCATGCTCTTTTCTTTTGATCAACACCACTGTATAGCATCACGTAGTCTTTTAATTCTTTTGTTCCTGTGAGTTTCTTTTTCGTTTCAGTTATCGCCGCTATATTTATTTTGTATTCCTTGAGAATGTTATTAAGTTCAGTATTTTATGGTATTATGGTATTTATGACAGTTTAAATCAGTCTTAAGGCGGAAACAGACTATCGTCACGTCACGTGAGTTCACGTGCTGTCACGTTAACTCACGTCACTTTGACCTAACCTCAGTCTGGTTCTAATACATTTAAATACCATGTGAAATATTACTCCGCACTTTTTAAGGCGGAAACAGACTATCGTCACGTCACGTGAGTTCGCGTGCTGTCACGTTAACTCACGTCACTTTGACGTAACCTCAGTCTGGTTCTAATACATTTAAATACCATGTGAAATATTACTCCGCACTTTTTATCCGTGACGTGAGTTAACGTGACAGCACGAGACCTCACGTGACGTGACGATAGTCTGTTTCCGCCTTTATCCGTGACGTGAGTTAACGTGACAGCACGTGAGCTCACGTGACGTGACGATAGTCTGTTTCCGCCTTTATACTCTCCTTCCAAAAATCAATCTTATAAAAATTGGAAATTTTCAGTAGACATTTCCAATGATGAAGTTTGATTTTTGCTAGTAATTTATGTAACTGACTGAAAAAGTAGCGTTTAAGGTTTGTGCAAAAGAAAACATACGTTATAAAAAGGTATTGGAGAAAAAGTTATTTATTAGGTTAAATAAGTGAGTGGTTTGTTTATTTATAGTAACATTTACTTTGGCTGGATAGGATCGCATATCCTGTAGGAGGGCGGGACTAGGATACACACACCCTGAGTCGGTAGAGCACAGAGTGGATCAAATGGGTTGAGAGCCTTAGGGGTACAACCGTGCTCGAGGACCGTGGTTCAGAGCCCACGTTAAATTGTAGATCCCGTCCAGATTAGCCTTGCAGCAAAAAGGAGACGTTAAGTACTCTCACACACAACTTTTACTTTTATTTATTTATATAGTAACCTTTAATTATAGTAATTAGTTGTATCCTAAAACTGAAAATTACAATGCATAAAATAACAAGTCCGGATTATAAAAAAAAGTTTTCACACATCCATCCAATGTAAAAAAATATGAAGTTATATATATCTTCCCACCTACGCTATCGTCGCAACTTGTGACTATGTGTTGAATATAAGGACCACTTCACCTTCAAATTCAAATACATCACAATTATTACAGACATACTAAACGTTTCACGTGGAAATGATGAACATAAGTTTGAAAACGTGTTCATCATACGTGAAACGTTTCACATGAACATACAAACAAAGAATAAGTTTGTTAAACGTGGTAATATGGTGGCACGGCAAGCGACACAACAAGAAAGTTCGGAACTTTTTCAAATCGCTACAAAATTTTTAATAATGATCAACAATTGCATCTAATTACTTTTCGAAAACCCACACTAAAGACTTAAATAGACTACCGAAGTTATAAAGAACAAGATATAAAGTTTTGTAGTTTTATCATAGATGATGGCATTGATACATTTGGTACAATTCAAACAATTGTAAAATTTAATTGTAATATGTGTAAATTAATTAATGTAATATTGTGGGCCTTATATTTCTAAAACAGTTTCGTCATCTTGGGTATGCGTTTGATACTTAATGTATCCATCGAGTTCTTCCCAGCAATGATTTACTCCTCATAAAAGAATCTGCTATTCTCAAACCAGGGTTTGTAATTGTAACGAAACGGCTTGCCGCGAGATAAACACGCCTGGAGCTACCCGAGTTCGCGGAATTCGAATCCCGGGAAAAGACGCATCGAACAGACGAGAGTCTTCTCTACGCTTCGATACGATAACGGGTTCCTCGAAAATCGGGAATATTCCAGCAACTTCTAGAAGGCTCTTACCTGCCATAAAAAGGAATGCCGGACCCAAGGCGAGTTAGGATTGGAGTGTAAACATTTCGGGCGTAGAACGCGAGACCCGCACGCTAAATAAATAAACATCTGTGTGTGAAATAAATTATAAGTGATAGAAATAAATAAATTAAGACAAATCGCGTAGAGTTTAGTTTTAGTAAATAGTAAAAACGTTACATAATTAAATCGTCAAAAGAATAAAACTTCCAAATTGTTGGGAATCTCATTAGGGCATCAAATATATTTTTTATCAACAGCTTCAGAAGTTAGATTGAATATACATATCATGATTAATTAATAATTAACACAATCATTTTATAAGTAAGTAAATAATTATTCGAAATTTACAATGTATTAGTCCCTTATTATACTGTAACGCGAAATGTAAACAGCAGCGTGAAACGTGTTTCTTATCTGACGCAGGCGGCATAGTTCAAAGGCCAAGGCCGCTCCGCTTAATTGGACCATAAAAACTCTTGGAGAATAATCGCGAATATTCAATTAAAGAAAGAATGATTTATTACGTTAATAACCGAGTAGTCTAATAGTCTAGATAAATTAGGTAGTGTGGAGTGTAAATAAATTAGAATAAACGTTACAATACCTTTTCTTTTTACCTTGAGTTATCCTTCTCTTGGCTTTTTAATCATAAAAAAATATATTCTTTGAAAAATATTAATTGCATATAACCGTTTTTTTTATGATTAATTGTCGTAAAAAAGTGACTTCCGTCATCGTAAATTAGTTGTTTTCCAGAAGCGCGCTAAATAAATAAACATTTGTCTGTGAAATAAATTATAAGTGATAGAAATAAATAAATTAGGACAAATCGCGTAGTGTTTAGTTTTAGTAAATAGTAAAAACCTTACAGTGGTGTCAGAAGTGGGATTAATTAGTGAAATAAATTAAGAACAATGAAGAAATTACGCGATTTAATAGTGATAGACCTCAAACGTGAGTTGGAAGATAGAGAATTCGAAACACCAGGATCGAAAACAGTGCTGCAGAAACGTCTGGAGAATTATCTAATGGACAACGGAGACGATCCTGAAACTTTCGGATTCGAGGAAGAAGGTGAGCGCCTCCTTGACAACAAAATGAAAGAACTTCATGGCGAGTTGGACAATATAATGGGAAAACTCCATGGCGAATTGGATAAACTGCATGGTGAGTTGGATAACAACAGAAAAGAACTCCACGACGCAATGGGAAAATTCCATGACGAGTTGGATAACAAACTGGGAAAACTCCACGGCGAGTTGAACGGCGAGTTAGAAGAACTCCACGGTGAGCTGGATAGCAGAAATGGGAATCTTGACAGCGCACTTTAGACGGAGAAAATCCTACGATTGGAACTGGAAAACCAACTGCGAGAATTGGGGGAACGCTTACAATCAATACATTTCCAGCCCAGTCGACAAAACATATCCAGTCCAGGTGATCCGTTCAACGACTCGGAGGAGGTAACCTGGATCGAGGCAGTCCCTACTGCGAACCATCGAGTGAAGCCGCCAACCTTCGACGCGGAAATTCCCTGGGAGAACTGCCTTCGGCAGTTCGAGGCAGCGGCGAAAGCTACTGGGCGCAAAGGTACAAGGCAGTGGCTCTGACGGTCGGTCTCTGGGGAAGCGCCCTCGACGTGCTGCAGACTGTTCCAGAAGGAGAACTGGACAACTTCGAACTACTCGTCCAGCGACTCGAGAGGCGATACGGGCACGCACACCTGAGGCAGGTCTACCAATGCCAAATGAAAACCCGACGACAGAAGCAGGAAGAGAACCTTCAGGAGTTCGAAGCCGACGTCATGAAACTAGTTAGATGCGTCTACCCGGAAGCGGCGGAGTCCATGACGGAAAGTCTCGCGGTTTCGGCCTTCATCGACGGCTTGAGGGATGTGGAGATGCAGCGGGCGGTACGGCTGTCGCGTTCCAAGAGCACATTGGAAGCCCTCTCGATGGTCCTGGAATACGAGGCTGCGACGGAAAATACTATACCGTATTTTCTACCCATATTACAGTAGTAAACGCCTAGTCTAAAATCGACAAGGTATAAATAAATAAAATAATTAGTAATTGATTACAGGCCCGATACGGATCATTAATAAAGTAATAAACATTTTTCCAGTCTGAACAAATAGGTCATGTGTTGTACGATTGCCCGTGGTATAATTGGGATGAAAATAATTATACCAATTTAATTATCATCATGTCGACATTAAGGGAACCAACGATGAAAAATGAACTGTTTGGGACGACAGGAACGTTCTTGATAGTCTCCAAATAAAACAACGAGTTGTTACGGTTGTCTTTATGTCAAAACCGACGTTTCGTCCGTGATTGCGGACATATTCATGGCTATTTTTACAGGACATGGAAACATAATCGTCAAAATTACATTGATTTCAACACTGTATATCGCTGTTTAGAGATTTATTGGAGGACCATTATTAAGAATAGAAGTAGAAACCCTTCAAAATGTAAGCTTGTTGGACCAGTGTCAAAGTAAAACTTAAAGTAAAGTCAAAGTTTTCTCTTCTTATTTCCTAAAGTTTTTAATGTTCAGCTTACAATTAAGAACTTTGAAATCACTTTGTTATGCTGCCATTCCATGTTGAATTTATTTACACATTTACAATAATAACAATAATATTCCACCATTATTTAAATATATATTCCTTTAGAAACATCTTTTGAACTTCGATATCAACTGTTTACTCAGTAATACATTTCAACAAGTTTTATACAAATTCAAATAAATTAGAGTTTGTGATTTAGCCCATTTGTGTGAACTATTTCTCTCCACCAACTAGGTCGCGACAGCGCGTATGGCGATCGGTACATCGCTTGTTGTAAGTGTTCGTACACCTTAAATTAAGAAAATGTTAGTAGGTAGGTATTTTTAAGTAGTTTCTTGTACTTACGTTCCCATCTGAAGCTCCAAGTACAGATTTTAGTATGAAATCTGGGGGAGCGACAGCATCGATAAGAGCTACGGCATCGTCCTTGAGATCAGCACATAGTTTAAGTACACCTTCTTGAACGAATGTGGTAACTTTGGGCCCAACAGCGTATCCACTTTCGTATAACAGAGGAAGGTGCTTTTCCAAAGCGAATAGACCATACAGGGAGAATAATCTGGTAAATACGCGTTTGATTGCATGGTCATTGGCTTCTTGTATAGTTACGAGCATTACTTTTAGGAAGAAGTGCTAAAATATTGAGATTTAGCAAGTTTTAGAAGTAAGTTGAATGTATCTTACTTGAATGTATACGATTGCCAACGTTTTAGCGTAATATACCTGAACGTCATTTTTAGCCCAGAATGGACTCTTTCCTGATTTAATTTCTTTTTCCAGTTTATCATGCGTTCTCTTCAAGAGATAACAAACTAACCACTGATATGCTTTAATGATGACTAAAATAAGCATAAAATGGATCGTTAGGATTAATTAGAATGTCTCAAGTTAACGCAACTCACCGTTTGGATCACTCATTTCTTCAACGCTACTAACGTTCAGCCTACTTTCTGCTAAAATATCTAAGCAGTTTGTTAAAAAGTCAATAGAATTCATCGGACTTGATATCTTTTGCCCTTGCAATATCAGCGGCCAAAGTTTCAACAGATAGTTAGCCGTTTGTTGGATAAGAACGTGGTTTTCACCTTCATAAGTCAAGTTAGCATCGAAATCGTTTTTGATATCTCCAATACCAGCAACTGAAAACTACGAAATGAGATTAAACATTTAAAAAATAACTAGGTTTACTCCTTAAGTATCCATGACCACCACAAGCTTCCCTGCATTCTTGTATCGCATCTCTCATTATCCAACCTGCCACAGGTTTGCAAGCTGAAGAAACTGCGTGAATTTCCATTCCCATTTCTGGAGCGTTCGATTTACTTTGATTCATGAGCGTATCAATAGTGAACTTATAGAAAGTCATCGATAGGTAGTTATTGAAGTTTCTTATTACGTACGCAGCGGCTAGATATGGCAGCAGTCGGTGTTGCTAGAAAACAGCAGAATGTAATTAAAACCAGTTGTGACTATTTCATTTTCTTTGCTTTAATGTGAATGGAAAAGTAACCGAAAATGATTATTTCATCTTACGTGCGACTGATATTCCAAAATTGGGACCTCTTGGTTCTCGTTCGGTCCGAATTGCTTCCTAACTGCTGCATATCTTACTGCTATTGTCAGAGCGTTGATTCCTAACACTTCGCAGATTGTAGTTATTCCCACTCGCCCAGAAGATAACGCGCCCAAAGCAGCACCATGTCTCTTATTAGGATCCGTCACCGGTGTGACGTATTGACCATCTTCGGTTACGTCTGCCACTTTATTCAGCAGGTTCTCCCGAGGAATTTGATAGTTGAAGAATTGAACAAACCTGAAGAATTGGCGAGGTGTCGATCGGACTATTTTTACATATTTTTATAAATAGGCTCAAAACAAAAGATGTACGTTACATATTTTACGTATGTACATAAAATATGTATGTTATAAGGTTATTATAAAACAACAATATTAAAAAGTTCCGATATGTCAAAGAAATTAAAAATAGGGTTTCGGAATTCCAAAACAACTTCTGAAAATCTGGAATGTCCTATAAGCGTTAAATAGAAACCGCCACTGGGAAAATATGGCAAATGGAAATTAAGGCAAATATGTTATTAGAATGACTTATTATTAGACCACTTTCTCATATTTGATTATGAATATTCGATAGTGGAATAAATATTCAATGTCTAAAAAAATTTTCGAAAAAAAAACCGGAAAACAGTGAGTGTAAACTACCGTTTACGGAAGATTTAGTCAAAAATGTTATTAAACTTGATACATATTAAATCATAAAATAAATATACAAAGTTTAAAAACAACTCTTGAGGTGTTTATAAAAACTATATATATAGCCCCGATGAATGAAGTGTGAAGTGGTCTCTGTTGGGAGTGGACTGTATGTAATCTCTCTCGTAGCTCATGGGTGGCAGGCGTGGCAGCAGAGATGAATCTTGTCTCCAGGTTGTAAGGCTGGAGACTGTTGTAGTAGTTGGAGATCACGGCTTGTCGTAAATCTTCGGAGTGGACCTGAAGGCGTCTCTTGCAGGTCCTGAGTTGAAATTATCGAAGTTCTGGAGAGTCGTGAGAGTGACGTACTTTCCCGGGGTTGATCGTAACGTGCAGATCTGGGGTTGAAGATCTCGAAGTTATAAGTTCTCGTAACTTGAAGATCTCGTAGAACTCTCAGGGCGTAACGTGAGAGTAGTCGTGTAGGGTAGGTTAGGTCTCCCTACTGCAGTCTCACAGTCTGTTTTAAGATGAAGGGTGACTTTGAATCAAGACCACAACACACTGTCGTTTTGAGCATACTAAGTATACTGATTTATTGTCCCAAATTTCAGAGCTTTTATACATCTTATGTTACATTAGCTAAATGAGATATTATTTGTTTTGTTACCTTGCACCAGACTGACCTTCTCGAGAAGCGCTCGTTATTACGTTACCTAGACGTCGTGTTATACTTAGTCAGCTTGAGTATGGGGATTTGAACTTGACCGGCTCACGTTCGGTCGCAATTTTTTTCCTCTTTGTAACGTGAAACGATCGCTAATGTCTGCATTGTCTGCCACGGGCCGAATATCTCGAACGTCTGACCCGTCATCATCTTGTTCGACAATTCATCGTACTTTGGCCTCACCTTGACCACCTTGTAGGGCTTCTCTCCCATCTTGACCACGCGGACCCCCTTCGTCCAGATGTCGCGCGCCTTGCACCCGTACACGCTGTTCCCCGGGTAGATCGGCTCGGACTTATCGTTTATCGTAACCCAGCGGCGCCTGACCCGGCGAGTAGAACACCTCGCAGCTCAACAGGTGCCTACGTAGAGCGTACAACGGGTAACTCCGCTACAGTTCCGCAGCTCCGGTCGAGCTGCTGCCTCATCAAGTCGTCGTCCTCTTGTCCATGACGGCGTTCCTGCTCCTGCAACGGCGTAGCGTCTCCACCCACCACTTCGGGTCGACGCGCTGGTTCCTCGTCGCAGCCCCGAATTTCTTGCAGTAGCGCGCCGTCACGTCCTTGATGGCGCCGTTGCTGTTTCATGCCACGGATGGGTCGCCCAGCCGTACATCTCGTTGATGCAGTGATGCAGTGCACTTGACGTGCTCGACGGATGTCCACCGCTCCTCAGCCTTGAGGAACACCTCGGCCAGCACGTCGCGCCCCTTCTTCTTCGGCGTCTTCGAGTCGTCGCTAGACACGATCCTAGCCGGCATCCTCGGTTTCACCTTCGGCCTGAACTGGTCACTGGTCCTCAAACGTCCGGGAACTCCGCCCCTCAATTCCCCGATGTCGATCCCGGAACTCCTGATCTTCCTCTTCGATGAAGTCTCATCGTCGTCGTCGCCATCTCCGTCGAGCTGCGGCACCTTCGCCGCCACTCTTAAACGTAAGAGCTTCCGGGACAGGGGACGGGTACTCCGTTTAGCGACGTCGTACACCGTTGGCTTCGGGAGGATCCTACTGGGAGCACTGTTCTTTAAGGCGTTAGGGCTACTCTCTTTCTTGTCGTCGGTTATGCCAGTACGGGTCGCCTTGGCCGGTGACTTTACTTTTACATTCTTCTTTCCGAGTTTAGGGCTGCTCACTTTCTTGTCGTCGGAGGTGCCGGTACGAAAGACATGGCGGCCATTGCCAGGAAGTATCCACGGGCGCCCGACACGACGTGCCCCTCTCGCCCTCCATTGATCGATGGATCAAGTGGATCAGGTCGACGTGTGAATACGTGTCCTGGACTTGCAGGTGTTGAATGTCTTCTCGACCTTTTTGTGATCCTCCACCTCGTCAAACAAAGCGTGCACCTTTTTGATCTGGTTCACAATCTTAAAAACTCTTTTTTGACTAAACATGTTTAGCCAAAAACTAAATATATTGTAACGTTTGTACCTTACGCGAGAATTACTACACGACACAAGTTGTCTTACTTAATTTATTTTGACCACTTAACACTCTAATTTATTTGTACACTTACACTACACTTAGCCGCTAATACTTAATCTAATTTATCTTATCTCACTTACTATTACTTAAGTAATTTATTTATATTGCACACTGTGTATTTATCTTACCGCCGGCCTGGCCGACATCCGTTGACCAGTCTACCGGCGACTGTTTACGATTACCGTCGACTATCTCGTCTCGCTCTCGGTGTGCTATTTATAGCCGTATGGGAAATTCAGAAACTTCGAGGCGTTTCCTGTCCTTCCGCGAACCTTCTTTACAGTACTCGAACATTCTACAGCTTTCCGAGAAATCCGAGTTCCCCGAATCTATTGGAACGTTTTTTTGAAGAGACTCATTCCGACGGGCGCTTATCTTTATGGCAGGCTATTTCGTTACAATATAATATTTATTTTGCTCGCTTGTTGAAAAAAAAAACCTGATGTATACGGCTAGAAACAATGAAACAATTATTTTCAATGATCCATAATTTTTGGAAAGACGCTTTAAAGGTAGTAGGACATATATATTAATAAATTGCATAAAAATATTATTACCTAACGGTTTTATAAATTTAGCTTCACTTAAAGGTCATGTTCTTGTAACGTTTTTTGAGGCATTAGTGGTACTCACACGGTACTAACTATTAATTCAATTGTAGCCAAATAATAACATACCTAGGAATATATGAATGCAAAAATCTAGTCAGATACCTTTACTTCTATTAGTCAGACTACTCTGAATTACCCATTATCTATTCCGTTGAGACCGATTTTCTCCCCCATATCACCAATGGTTAGACCAGGGTATGGCAAAAGCGTCTTCGGATTTCTCAACGGTACGATGAAGGCATGTAATCCGTAATTCACTCCTTCTAATATCAACTGGGCGTATACTACACCGTGAGTAGCCGTTTGGCCTAAGTTACCAGCCCAACACTTGGCCGAACGGAAATCTGGAGAGTTCAATACGAACACTTTCTTCTTCTTGTGATAAGTGGCCGTGGTCCTCATTCCTCTTGCGTTGCTACCGTGACCGATTTCGGTCAGGCAGTAACAGCCACTCAACTGAAAGAATATGGAGATTATAGATTAGTGAACGAACTGCATTTTCTTTGATATTTTGTAGAATACTGGAATGTAACATCCGTAATTCTGTTAAGAAGTCCATAGCATTAGTACTTCTAGAAGACACCTTAACAATAAATGCAAAATCCCGTACAGTTATTCCCCCCAATCGAAACAACATACTGATTAATGGTCATTATTTAATGAGTGAAACGGACATCCTTCCGGTCATTAGTGCCCATCGTCAGCGTGGTCTGTGCAAAGAGGACTAGTTCAAGCCACGAGATGATATTATAACTTCTTGTAACTGTAAAGTATTAATCAATTTAGTAATCTATGTCCAGTTACAATTGGAACACCAACAAAAACACTTAATGGCCTTTTAAGTGGTGCCGCCAGGACGTCCATGGGCGTATCATTACGGATAATAACTCTAATAATGAATTCACTTTCGAATAGCATAAATAAATGGCACACACACCACTGCTTTCTCGAGTATAAGTGCCGAAGAAGACTACACCTGCTCCATAGAAGAAGAAGAAGAAGATACAAACGAAGTGCCGCTGCCGTAAAAACAAATTTGCGACCCAATGGACCTTTATTTCTTTATCTGTAGATATCCATACATTCACATATATGATTTCACTTGAGCGACTGCACGAACACGAGCACCTGCGTTTTAAAATATACCAGTGCGTTTCTGAATAAGCTAAGAAATAAGTCCCATGGTTTTGTACACAGATAACGGGCTCTTTTTGAATGTCCTTGGTAAATTCAGATTTTATTGAGTGTTCCAATTGCTACTGGTTAGAGTATATGCAATATTGTCGTGAACATACACAAAATTGATAGTCGTTTTTGCTTGATCGCAAATATTTTCCGAATTTCATGAATTTGATTTCGGTTATTTCGTAAATTTAAATAACAAGTCTGTATTGCGTTTACAGTATTGCTGTTAAATAAGCTTGGTTATGAACTTATCAATTGGACAATATTTGGATAATTATTTCAATTTTACTTTTCTGCATCAATTGGTAAAAGAATCGAATTACACTACTAATAGGGTGAGTTTTTAAAAATTGCTTCTCTTTACTTGAAATTTCACCGCACGCCGCTACTTATTAGTGTCTTCTAGCATTGTTTTTAATACAACAAAAATTTTATTGAACTCACAGTTTATTGTAGTAACAATTCTCTTAGGTAAATCCTCCCAAGTGGTAACAGTGGTAACATGTATCAAACAAATGCCGCTATTCATGCAATTTTTTAGAGTTTCATGCTATGAAAAATGTGTTGTTTGGACTAATCAGCTGTCTTATTAAACTAACATTTAGCAAGTTTAAATTTTAAATTTTTTTGCATGCGTTTCTATGGTTTTCCCTTATCAAAAGTACTGTTTTCTGACGATTGAAGGGTTCATTATTTTTTATATTCATGAACTAAATTGCGATTTACGATTGATACCTGAGTTGTTATTTGGTTTAGCTTTACAATTATTAATTATACAGTTCCAAGTATACATATTTGATTTTAAAATGACTTGCAAAAGTAGTGCCATATACGAGTACTCCAAAATCGTACTGAACTCAGTGGAACTGCTTGGTAATGGAATAGGGGCTACGTAAGAGGGTGCTTGAACCTAACAACGGAGTATAAAGTAGACTTTAACTCGTACCCAAGATAAAAGTAGTAGAATTCTTCGTTATGCTCATGATGAAACTTTGGCGATCAAGAAGACGTTACAAAAAACGAGGCAACGTTTTTATTGGATGTAGTTCTTTGAGGATGTCTGCGATTGGTGTGGCCTATTCGACCAATAACAGAACGAATGGCAAGCCTAAAGCACTGATGATGCAATGCATTATGGGAAGTCTAACTGAAAGGATCGCAGTAGAAATCACCGGACCCTTCTCGGAAACTGATTAGTTCCACTGTACTACATCCTCACTCGGAAGGCATGGTAGAACAAAATGAACCGTACCATCGGCAATTACCTATCTTAGGAGGTGGCTAAACATTAGCGAGACGGGGATCTACATCTCCCGTTTTTCTTAAATGACCTGCTGTTCAGCAGTTAACAAGTGCACTGGGAAAACTCCAGCTAGGGTACTCGCTGGAGTTCGGACGAGAGACAAGACTTGCCTGTGAGTTAAGATTCGGTTGCAGACCAGGAGGGGATATGGCTGTGGAGGACTACGTCGTCTCACTGCGCAATAAGATAGACCAAGTTTACAAGGTGGTGCGAATGAATTTGCAAATCGCCAGTGACTGCATGAAGGAACGGTATGATATTCGGACAGATTTATACGGTCTGTATAAGAGAGGGGACCTGAGGTGGTTTTACAACTGGCGGATTATTTCCAAAACCGAATTGATTAAGTGAAAGGTAAGTATTCCTACAATATATGTAACACGTAATATTTTGCTAAAGGGAGAAATGGTAAATTTCAACGAGACAGCGCGAGTTAGCAAGATCGTATCTAGTCTCGGCGAGACTTTTGACTGACTTAGTCTCGTTTCGGTTTCAGCAACTTTTAAAGACACTCACCTAGTTACGAGATTTTGTCTCGATGTCGTGAAGCCCTATACATGAGGCCACAAGGAATCAGACCACATTTTTAAGAAAGTTGAAGTAACACTTTGATGTACAATTGCAATTTACATGTTAAATAACTAGAAACAATCTGTATTATGGGAATGTGGTGAGGATCCGTAGGGCCCGTTTAAGAAAACCCGAAATTACTCTGGGGAGATGGTTTTATTCATGTGTCTTCGTTTACATGTCGAACAAGACTCTATTTTACACTGGTATATCAGTTACCGTTCACGGTACCTTACCTTGTCAGCAATAATCGAGTAAGGTACAACGACCCAGTAACTATGGAGTCGGATTGATTGGAAGTGGTCTGATGACACTGCGTAATTAATTACATGAAATGCGAAAGTATGCGTATGTTAAGTAGGTTAATAAAATAACTATTTAGGCATTCATCACCGGAAGGTTACTTCCACTAGGTTCACTGCTTGCCAACTTTATTTTTAATGTTGTTAATTGCGATTACTCTCGAGACCAGAGCATTGCATTACTGCTTTGAGAGGACAAATACTATGTAGTACGTACATTGTACATAAATGTTATAGGTCATGACCAGGTGCGTCAATTACGGTCACAAGAGGAGCTCACGTTAGAGGATTTCATGGGTACGTACGGCAGGTCTAGGAAACACCGGCAAATGAGCATTAGCTTATTGCGTGGCCCAGGACCTACGAATGTTTTGAGGGATTGTCGTGGAGTCCAGGTCGAGATGTAGCCAACTGGGTAATCTTTAACCAGTAGCAATTGGAACACTTAATAAAATCTGAATTTACCGAGGACATTCGAAAAGAGCCCGTTGTCTCTATACAAAACCATGGGACTTATCTTTTTGCTTACTCAGAAACGCACTGGTATTTTTAAAATGCAGGTGTTCAGTTGCCCAAGTGAAATCATATATGTGAATGTATGGATATGTACAGATAAAGAACTAGAGGGTCCATTGGACCGCAATTTTTTTTTACGACAGCGGCACTTCGTTTGTATTTTCTTCTTCTTCTAAGGTGCAGGTGTACAGTCGATCAGTGTAATCGTGTACGAGGAAGTACGCGCAACTCTGCAGATACTGGATGGTCCACTAGACATAACACAGCGGCCACATGTGCTTTCCTTGTGATGTCTTCCTCCGTACTTATACTCGAGAAAGCAGTGGTGTGTGAATGTGTGTGCCATTTGTTTGTGCGATTTGGAAGTGAATTCATTGTTAGAATTATTATCCGTAATGATACGCCCATGGAGGACAAGGCGGCATCGCTCTTCACTACTTAAAAGGCTATTAAGTGTTTTTTTGTGTTCCAATTGTGACTGGACATAGTATGAGCCCATCAGCAGGGAACGAAAGTTAGTCGAACGCTGAGAATTACAGAAGATGGATCATAACGGTCGCTCTTCTACAAGCCCATCTGTTTAGACTTTTTGGAAGGTGTGACCTCAGGAATCCATGTAAACGTCATTTTGCACCGGTTCTTTTTACGCCGATTTACAACTGCGCCGGTTGGTGCCGGCGTGGTATAAAAATTGTTTATGCCCTACTGTCCTTAAATTTTGTAACCGAAATAATCTTCTAAAGAAAGCAATCCTCCTATTACACTATGCCCCAGGACATCCGCAAAATCTTGACCCCTTAGACACGGGATTGGACGTCAAGGTAATTTACATGCCCCCTAACACAACCTCCGTATTACAACCCATGAAACAGGGGGTAATTTCTACCCTTGAAGCGTATTATTTGCACATAACATTAGAAGCAATGATTAAAGCGATAAATACCAATTCAAATCAGACTGTTAAATATTATTGGCCGTCATAGGACATTTTAATTGAAATAAAAAAATCGGAAGTCTGCCTGGGACGAAGTGACAAACAATTATTTAAACGGCGTTTGGCGTAAACTTCTGCTTGAATTTATACAAGGTGCAAGTGTAGAATAGATATATAACATTCACATAAACGAAGACACTATCAGGATTACGCGAATGTGGATTCGAAGACGTAACAACCGAAGATGTGACCGAACTGTAGGCGTGTATGACCAACCACTTTCAAATCAAGAATTAGAAGTGTTGTTGGAGGTATTAGATCGCCCTCAATCAGAAAATCCCGAAGAAGAAGAAGAGGACGAGAAAGAAAATGATGGGAAAACCCTAAAAACGGCCGATCTAACTCGTATCTTTTCTACTACAGGAAGGTTAACAGATGCGCTTTGCGAGATAGATGGGGACTTCAATCGAAGCGCAAATATTAAAAGAAGCGTCACAGCTGCCGTTCAACAATTAAACCAAATGAAATTGGATCCTTTTATCAAAAAGGTGTGAGAATTTAATTTAGTACCGACGAACTGATTACTTAATATTTATTTTAAAATACTCATTATTTATATCTAGAGATTATTATTTATTTTGTAAACGAATTTAAACTGTATATATTAAATACATTTATAATTTATTTCGAATATATATAGCGAAGTGAAGAAATCACAATTGGCTATCCCAAAATTTGCATGTGGATTGGACGTTTAAGATTGGAGGGCCGTCAGGAACATGCCAGAGGTCTTATTATGATTTATCGGAGTAGACATTTTAGTGTGTAGTTAGAAAGTTTCTAAAGTTTTAAGGTATTTTGGGTCTTTAAGGAGACAAAAAGACTGTTACATGCTACTTTTACCGGACTTCGCCCTGCAGGCTGGGGACCAACTTTAGGTTCCTACATGGTCATCCAAGAGATACATTTTGGGAAGAAACGTCTTTAAGGAGGGGGCAAGTGTAATGGACAATTGAAACGAACTGAGAGGTAAATTATTCTTGGACTCGAAGCGTCCTTCATAGAAAGGAACACTTATAGTATGATTGATCACATTCGACAACTTTTTTTTCTCATCTCAAACGTATAAGTGTGAGAGACAAAAAGGCCCGCTAGGGATAGCGAGAAAGCAGAATATGAGCCTAGTGACCATAAAACCCGATCGTAAAGATAATTACATAGTAATATATCGGGTGTTTTTTTAAATTTCACCTCATAGTAGGCTGTGGATAGTGTTTGTGAATGCGCCTTACTGAAAAATGTCAAAATTGACATAACCTCATTGTTTTTTAATAAAAATTGAAACTGCTCCAATCAGTTACTAGTGTCTTGAAAAAGACAGCTTGGCTCTATGAATTAGGCGTAGATGAGTGAGCTGTCTTTTTCAAGACACTAGTAACTGATTGGAGCAGTTTCAATTTTTATTAAAAAAAAGTGAGGTTATGTCAATTTTGACATTTTTCAGTAAGGCGCATTCACAAACACTATCCACGGCCTACTATGAGGTAAAATTTAAAAAAACACCCGATATATTAATTGATAAATGTTGATGAAAATTAGTCAAGTACATAATCAGTGTAGTGTAATTATGTAGGCCCACGAAAACGTTACAGTATTTATCACGAACTCCTCGTATGAATTGTACTTGAAAGCCTAATACAGCTGCCTGTTTACTGTTTACGTATATATCTTTAGGATAATTTCAATTACAGTTCAGAAAATAACTTTATGTTTGCATTAAATCCACCTTCCAAAAGTTTTCTAAGGTCATTTACGTTTAATGTGATATTGTGGTTACAATTGTCATCGTTACTTGCTGTATTTACGTCCGTTTTAGCTTAAGGCACCTTAATAGTAAGCTTCTTCCCATTTGGTCACCTTTTTACAGCTTCGTAACTCCTAATTGCAAAAAAATGTTCCAGTCGTTCTTTATACTGTAACGTTTTGACTTCGCGAAAATCACTAAACTACACGAATTGTCTTAATTTATTTATTTTAACCACCTACACTAACACTTTAAATTTTAAGACTGTTTCTTTTAGAAACAGAAGAAACCTGTTAACGATTACATCAACATCAAAAACATTAACAAAGAAGAATGAATTGCTTACTTTAAAAAACATTTCGAACGAGATAACTAACCAAACTGCCAATGCAAGAAACACTGAAGTTAGAATATCGCTAGAAAGAATAAGAGAATGCGTAAATGGACTAAAAAACTAGAAATGTCCAGGACCTGACTCAATATCAGAGATGATAATGTACGGGGATTCCATAATGATAGAACAGCTACATCTACTCTTTAATAAAATTTTAGAAATTTCTGAAATACCGACCCCATGGAAAAACAGTATTACGATACCAATTTACAAAAAAGGGAACCGCAAGACGATGGACAATTATCGAGGAATCACTCTTCCCAGTAGCACCTTAAAACTATTGACGTCAGTTATACGTGACTGGATTCAGGGAAAAATCGAAATGGCGGAAGAACAGCAAGGATTCTGGAAGAACAGAGGCACAAGATAGATGCGATCTTCAGAGTACGCCAAATAATAGAAAAGTCCATCAAATACAACCTGCCTTTCTCTGTTTTGTTGGCCTAACAAACGCATTTGATCGCGTCAAGAAGCGATATGCTCAATATATTGAAAGAAAAAAATATACCGACGCAAATTATAAACCTAATAGAAGACATGGACATAAATACTACCACCATTGTAAGAACGTCCGAAGGCATGAGAAAACATTAGATTAAATGAAGGCATAAGACAAGGAGACTCACTCAGCCCCCTCTTGTTTAACCTCGTAATCAGTAATGAATAAAATTATAGACGCTCTTAGACCCAAACCAGGCTATCAAAGGGATACCCACAATGTTAATATAATATGCTATGCAGACGACACCGTGCTCATAGCAGATAACGAGGACTACCTTTAAAATTAGTGCACCAATTTAACTTGACAGCCAAAGAATACAATATGCAGATATCAACACAAAAAACGAAGTGCATGGTTATGGCCAGAGAACAAAAGCTGTAAGTTGCAAGTAGAGAACTCAATATATAACAAGTGATGCACTTTAAATACCTGGAACACGAAATCACAAGTCATCGCGATTCATTTGAAGAGGTAAAATCACAATACACAAAAGCGATAGTGTCGCAAGTGGCGGGCTGCCTGAGAGATTGCATATGGAGAAACAATTATAGGAGAATAGATGTGAAAACACGAGTGCATAAAGCTATGGAAAGATCAATATTAACATATGCCACCGAAACAAGGGCAGAAACGTAAAAAGCCACCCAAAAAACAAGAGCAACGGAAATGAAGATAATGAGATTAATATTAGATGTAAATCTACGAGATAGGCAAACAAACAACTCTATAGGAGAACGATGTAATATCCAGGGCGTGATAAAATTGAGTAAAGAAAGAAAAAAAAAGTGGAAGGAACATGTGGACAGAATGACAGAAGAAAGACTAGCCAGAGTTTGCATGAACGGACGACCAAAAGGAAAAAGACACCCCGGAGACCTGAGATGGGCCCAAGGCTGGTTCTCTTCGTCCACTGAATGAAGCTTGGCACACAGGGGATGCCCCTAGCAGCATGAATAAGAAGAAGAAGACACTAACACTTATCTAATAGTAGTTGATACTTATTTTATATTCACAATTATTTAATTTATATTAGCACCAATTATTTATGTTTGCCTATTTCCGGTCCGGCCAACATCCGTCGGCCGGTTTTACGACTCCCGGCGACTGTTCTCGTCTCGCTCTGCGGCCTGCTATTTATTTTGCCGCATGGGAATTCCAGAACAATCTCGTCCTTTCCAGAATATTCTACGGTTTCCGGGAAATCCATCAGTTCGGCAAATTCTCGTCGTTCCGAAGTTCCCAGAAGCGACACTTTCCGACAGGTGCTTATCTCCTCTTTGGCAAATATTTTACTTATTAGTTTACTTATTGTAAAGACAACCAAAAAGCGATGGGGATATTTCTCCAAATGATGAGAGAGTGGTTCCTACGGTGCAAAATGGACATACTTTATATGATACTCACACAAAATGAGCGAAATACTGACTTCAGGCAACAATTACTACAGATATGACCAGGACGATGAAAGCGCACGTTTTTCACGTACGTCCATTGGACTGATCAAAAGCAACAACGATTGGAATACTCATGCCCAACATGGTCAGCATGATACTTCAAAAGAATAAATAATGAACTCTCGTATCGACCTTCCTTGACACTATCCGAAGCGCAAAGATGGACATTTGAGAAATGAAGTAAATGAAAAAGTTGGCGGATGACTGCCAAGAGAAGAACGTGGACTGAAAAACAACTTCAGGTAGGCTGCCCAGCCGTCAACAATGCTAAAGATTCCCAAGTATCCAGTGCTGTCCACGCTGAGTAGTGGATGAGTGGTTCCTCTCCTGACCGAGGATTCCATGGTAGTGTCTAAAGGGATTAATGGAGGGTAAAATAATTAACCAGCCGGTATTTAATTACCCCAACATGATAAAAACTGACTCAAATGACATTAATCAAGAGTGTAAGGATTCCAAATTGGATTTGCTCACCTCTCCGTTCTCGCTCCGGCTGATGTAGTCTGCGTGCCTATCCGTTCCCATAGTCATGATTGAAGATCTAAATAACAAGTCGGAGACTATGTGCTTGACGTTCGCCGCAAGACATATCGACGCCAATATCCTGGTGATCGTCGCGCCCCTCCTCAGGTCATCGAGGACGTTCTCGATTTTGGCCTGTGATAACGCTTTGAGAGCTCGTGCCTGACGAAATGTCGCGTAACGTTCGTCAGAGAGAGTCTTAGGCGTCGAAAGGTCGTCGGAGAACTCGGGATCACTACTGAGGACATCGTAGAGTTCGTTCTTGGAAAAGAAAAAAGATCGGAGATCCTATTTGAGGTCCAAACTAGATAATAATTGTTAGATTAGCAGTATGAGATCTTGAGATCATGTTCCAATACATATGCCACTGATAGAGATAAAAAAATTAAAAGAATGAGTGTTTGCCTGTGAACCACATCTTTTCTAGGACAACTTTTCGTTACGCTTGGCAACGTCGCAAGAAACAAATCACGACTGCTCTAAACACTCTAGCGCTGGTTTGGTATAAAACGCATGTTCTCAGACTTCTTTGTATTACATATTAAGGAACTCGAAGTGGCGTGGAATGTTTATAAGACAAAGGGGAATAAAGTATAAAGGAGATAAAGGGATTATTTTTTTTTATTGTTAACAGGTGTGAAGATCGCATAAAACCGAAACCGATCACATGATAAACTTTATTCCCTTCTGTCTTATATGTTCCTAATAGTTCTTTTATAAAAAAATGAAAGATTTACTCTTCCAGTAACCTACTTTTTAATATTCTAATAGTATTTGTATGAAAAAAATAGCGATGTTTCCATCGCACTACCTTCCCATATTTTATTACAAATATTCGACAGTAGAATAAATATTTAATATTTATAAACAATTTTTCAGGTGGATTTCGAGAAACTTCGTTAAAAACCGAAAAACGACGTAAGTAAAGTGACCTTTAGAGAAGATTTAGCCAAAACGGTTGTTAAACTGTATTATACACATTCGATAGTAGAATAAATACTAAGTTTCAAAAAATATTGGAGGATATTTTATGAAAATGGACAAAAACCGAAACATGACTAGAGTCAACTACTCCTTTTCTTCTTCTTATTCTTCCCCGTCGTCTGTTCATGTCTGAAGGATCGTGACATTATGGTAATATATAAATGGTGATTTTGGTCTTCAATCGTTGACGATCTTCCGTCTATCGTAGATTTGATTGATGCCCTGTAATATTTTTTATTTGGTCTAGCCATCGTGATGGCGATCGGCCTCTGTGTCTTCGGCCCTCCACTTTGCCCTGGACTAAAAGTTTCTCAAGGTTGTCTTCATCTCTGCGTGTATACGTCTACAGCAGACGGCGGATAATCGATCGTTGATGCCAAGTTCCTTCAGGACTGACTGGTTCCTTCTTCGAGCCGTCCATGGGATGCGCAGCATTCTCCAGCACCACGTTTCAAATGCATCTATGCGCTGTCTATTAGCGCTCCTGATGGTCCATGACTCTGATTAGTATAAGAATATGGAAAACATAAGGGATCGAAAAAGAGACTTTTCGGTGTTTTTAGTTATGTCTCTGTCTGCCCATATCTTCTTCAAGCTCGTCAAAGCCTGAACGTGATATTGCTATACGCCTTTTTATTTCCGGTTCGCATCTCCCAATGTTTATTAAAGAGCTTAAGTAGATACATTCGTTCACTATTTCTACATTTGAAAGTATATTGTGTACTAATACTGCATTGCTTCTATGAATTAACATGAGCTTGGTTTTGTCAATGAATACTTCTAAACCAAGAATGTTGCTTTCGATGGCAACTCTTTCTAGCATCCAGGCCATCTCTCCTTCACATTTCGCTATTAGGGAGGTATCATGGGCGTGTCGAAGGTTGTTCAAAATTTTGCAGTTGACTGTCATTCCTCCTTCATCGTACTCTAGAGCGTGTATCATAATGTATTCACCATAGGCATTAAACAAGCTGGGTGACAATATAAAACCCTGTCGTACTCCTTTTCTTGTTTCAAATGGATCTGACGTTTTATTATACGGTCCCGAAATCAACAAGAGCAAAAGAGAAACTTATAGTAGTTCGTTAGTATGATAGAGAAGGATGTTTTGGAACGTTACCGACCAAGCAGGCCAAGTTAACTCGTATCGCGGTCGCGTATCGCTTTACACGTTCGGATGTGTACGGAGCGGTTATTTGGTCAATTTTTCACATAAATTTTGATGTTATGTGAATGGATGTGTGGATTATGTGTGGATAGAAAAGTTGTACATCTTTTTATTACCTACAACTTTGCCATTTAACTTTTTTTTCATAGGAGTTGCAGTTTTGCAGGAAATCGAAATAAACCGTTTTTTACCCTTAAAAACTCACCACCCCTTCCCGACGTCAGATCGTCCGTAATTTATTTTTCCTTTCATTTTTGTTATATTCTCTACCATTTCCAATGGGTTTCATCCTAGGTACTATAATTTTTTATTTTTATTCTGATAACGAATTGGTTTAGTTTCTTTTCTCGTTCTTTCTGATTACTCGTAATATTATGCATAGTATTACAACGCGATCCTTTGTTAATTTCATAACATTAGTGAATTCGAATAACTGCAAAAAAACTGGAAATTGTGTGTGAAAAGATAAAGCGATTCAGTTCAATAAATGTTCCAAATTTACTAATGTTAATTAAAGGGTTGTCCAAAGATTTACGCAAAAAAATTGTGGGTGATGGGCTCAACGGGCTTTAGATTCGTATTCACCGTTATTCGTTAAAATACAAGAAAGGTATGTTTCGATAAAAGCAAAGACTACTTTTTTGTGTGCCGCCGTAATCTCTATATATATAAAAATGAAATGCTGTTCGTTTGTCTGGGCTTGAACTCGAGAACGGCAGGACGGATTTTGCTAATTTTGATCTTGAAATATTTGTGGAAGTTCAGGGAAGGTTTTTGTGGCGAGAAACATAAATAATAACTAAGGGGAATACTAAAAAAGGTACGTTTTGTAATTTTGGGGACAAATCGCCAAGGCAACCAATCATACTGTCAGTTGGTTGTCAAATAAAAAAATATTACAATCTGTCATCAGTTTGTCAGTGCGCGAAAACTTTATTCATTTTAAAATGCCAGGGGGAAAACGATCTGATTTAGGTCGTCGGAGTAATTCAAATGTGCTACGAGCTACCTCACGTGCAAATCGCACTGACGACCAGCGAGGGGCAGATAATAATAACGTTCGTATTGGTATGAGAGAACTGGGTTCAAAAGTGCATAATTATGAAGTAGAAAGGCTTAGGATGGAACGAGTTAGGGCACATCTTACACAGTAGCATTTATATCGACGGGACACCGAGTCTACAAATTCTACAAGTACGAAAAAACGGACGCATCGATTCACTGCAGCCGGAAGAAAAACCGCCAGTGATTTCAACTTTAAAAACTTCGACGCCAACACAAAAGCGGAAAGTCAAGAAACCAAGAAGAGTCCTGAGTAAGTCAAAGCAACTTCACCAGGACACCGAGTCTACAAATTCTACAAACTCGAAACGACGGACACATCCAGTCACTGCAGTCGGAGGAAAAGACGCCAGTGATTACAACTCCAAAACTTCAAGAACTTCGACGCCAACACAACGGCGGGAAGTCAAGAAGACAAGCAAAGTCCTGAATAAGTCACAGCCAGTTTTCCAGAGAACTAAGTTACAAAGTTAACAATTTCAACTACGACAAGGTCAAACACGCAGATGAATTGATTCAAGAACAAGAAAAAATAGCCCAAGAAATAATATAACTACATAATAATTTCAACAAAGACGGAAGTGCAAGAAAAACCAAGGAATACCTACAAAAAAGGATTGATCACCTAGAAGCACTATGGGGGAAAGCCCAAGAGAACAACGAGGCGTTCCATGAACTTGGGTTTGGCGATCAGCACAATTTTAAAAAATCACACTATTTCAAAAGGATGGAGGAAAACTACAAAACAATTCGACTGTACCTGACGCCACGCGAGGAATATAAAACACCCAAGAAACAAGTCTATGAGGTACAAATACAAGACCCAAAACCGGAAGTGAAGGAACCCAAACAACAGACCGAACAGGATTACAGACGAATGAAACTAAAGGTAAAAATAACAAACAAAAAACTACTTAGACAAGCTGAAGAAGACATAGCAGAATCAACACCAAGATGGTCATATACGTACAACGAGCAACAAATATCCAAAAAATGGAGCGCACTTCAAGACAAAATGAAATAGAGCGATTCCGGAGACGCAGTGTTCCTGTAAACTTGGAACGAGTAGCATTCCACTACGACCCGGAAATAGATTATTGTGCAGACCAATCCGTAACGATTGGAGAAATGACAATCATTTGTCAATATTGTAAAGCGTTAAAATACAGCGGTGAATCTATTGGATTATGTTGTGCTGGTGGTAGTAAAATTGCCACAATTCTTCCCACAACAAGATCCATTACGCTCATTAGGGTGGGAACGCATATTTTACAGGAAAATTTCGTTCCTACTTTCGAGATAGTTTTTGATAAATTTGTTAATAAAAATTTAAAAAGATAATATACAATTGCAGTTACAAGGACAGTTTGCGGAAGCAACTTGGAGTTTCCCTGTTTCGCGCATGCGTCGCGTGTTCGCGAGTCGTACAATCATCATCTTTATATATTTACGCACCGCAAAAAAGACAAAAAATATGGTACATCAGAAAGCCTTAAATTGATTGTGTATAACTGTGTTGCATTTAATTTAATGCAGATAAAAAAAATTTATTACGTTTTGACAATATTTTTCAAAAATATATGTAGGTGATACGAAGTTCACCGGGTGATCTATAATTTTTATTTATCTTTCTTTTTTTAAACTTTACGTGGTATTGCAAAGCATGCCGGGTACGGCTTGTAATTTCTAATATAATTCTTTGATCATTTTGTAGATGTACTAATTATACGTAAGCAAGCAACTAATGTTATTGAAGCACAATATTAGTTTTTGTGTAAATTTATTTTGCAATCTTCCAAAATGCGCCATAAAAGTTTGTTCGAAATTACCCCGGCATCAGTATGGCATCAGTTAGAATGGAAAATAATAATATCTACAATAACATCCTGGGCGATCGGCCGACGGGTGCTACTGTATCGCTCTCCGCCTTCGTGTTTTGTTAGACGTACGTTTTTATGAATTCGCATGTAGTGGAAAAGGGCAGGATTTTAAGACGGAAGATGCGAACGTAACGGAACGTCGTAGATTAATGTTGTAGAGCATTTCGAACTGCAGCTAGAGACGAACCTTAAGGGGATTCTCTCTCGCAACACGATGTGCGATTTTGTATTTTCGTTTGTAGCGTTCAGCACGGAAGCACGGGTTTCGCCCGCACAGAGAATTTCCTGCGATATAGAGAGAAGTGGAGGGGCTAGCTTCATACCTCTGTGTTCATACGGTCTTCGCATGTGGACCAAATAGATATTAGAGTACCGTTATAGTACGCGCAATATTTTCCATAATATAGGCGATATGGTGAGTGCGAGAAAGAGCACTCAGACGTTGAGAGCGAGAAAGAGACAACACATCAGATATCGCGTCTCGCTTATACCTTCTCTGTCGCCTCCTCTCTGTCGTACTCGTACTCCCCACCACTCCCCACTTTTCTATTTTGGACGGTCGTACGCAGTGTTGCCAATGGTTGAATAATTACCCGAAATTTGGGTATTGTATATGAAGTTGGGGATTTTGTTGAGTAATTAAAAGTTTTGGGTAATTTCGGGTAATCCGCAAATTTTAAAAAACTTTTTAATTTTTTTTTAAATTTAAATTTAATTAAGTAGAGAATTTCTGCGGGAGACCCCCTGCGAGTTAATTTTTGTTTCATTTCAATTATAGTCAGGTAGAAAACGTAACACCATGCATTAATTTTTGAAAATCGAACTATAATTATTCGTCTCTTTTTTAAAGTAGGACATTTTCGGAAATTGTTGGGTAAAATTGGGGATTTTGATGACGCGTGTTGGGTAAATCGCATTTGTATTATTGGCAACACTGGTCGTACGTCGCACGTTACTCAAAGCGAATAATCTGCTACTGTGAGACGGGCTCCTCGCAAAATCATGGAGGGGAGAATCTGTCGTTTCCTTCTAACTCGTCTATTTCCCAACGTCTGAGTGTTCCTTCTCGCACTCACCATATCGCCCATATTATGGAAAATATTGCGCGTACGTATGTACTAACTCATGCAATATCGGACCGGTGAACTATAACATCGTTTGTAGGCGTTCTCTCATGAGTCATGAGATGACCCTAGCTCAAAATTTTATTTTTAAAATAGAAAACAAGTATATCATGGTTAATAAGTAATCTATTAATTGTTCAATTGACCTCAATTGACTAATGAAAATCGCTTTTACATGTAGTAACTGAATTGATATAATTAAATCGATACAAGTGCACATAAAATATAAAGTATTTTAAAAATTACACAGGATAAAATTTATTAGCTTCCCTCTAAAAAAAATTTTTCAATGGCGCAAAAAGTTACATGGTGGTAATGATTTCATGAACAATTTGAAAATAATATATAACTTAATATAACATAATATATATAACTTTACAAATAACATGAGGTATCTGGGTGAGGAATATATATACCTATGAATTAATGTCGACCCTCGATATTCGTGAAGAATACACCTGTCAAATTTCAACGTTTCTGGGATCGTTGAGGAATTTAGATTCCCCGGTTAATTTTATAAATATCGATGTACCTACACAAGAGAGCGAAAAAAAGGTATTATTATTATTTATATTCCAATTTCAAGATTTCTGGCAAGTAATAACTGAAATAAAAATGTTTTAGTTTAGGTTTGATGTCTTGAAAAAAAATGTCATCACGAAAAATTTTGTCGAATACAAAACCTTTGGGTGACCAAACTACAAAATGACAATATTCTCTATTAGTGACATGTAATTGTCCTTGGATTTGGTAATAATAACTATGTTTCTTTTTTAATTTAAATTCTCCGGATTTTAGCTCCAAATAAGTACATTTTTTTAATTCTACAGCTTCAGCTATAGTCAACTGCCTAGAATTGTAAGGACATTTTACTTCCACTAGTCCATTGTGTCCTATAAGCCCATCAGGTGTTGCTCCAAGGTAGGAGTCGTATTCGTCCACAAAAAACCCACTAGGATTAATTTTTTCTTGAATCGTCTCTGCAAATTCTCTGAGAGCTATAGGCTCATGGTTGATCCCGTAAGTGGTACTTGCTGACGTAAAACTTTTCAACAACTGTCGTGCTGTTTTAGAAGGATCGGTTGTAGCACGAAGTTTGCATATTTTGCCAAAAACGGAAGCTGTAATTCTCTTTCGCCTCTCTTGCAACCAAAGTTTTGATTCCCGCTGATCACTAGTGTTTTCCATTAATTCAATAATTTCGTTTTTATTTTTCTTTAAATTTTCCAAAAATTGCGATTTTCTTCTGGCCCACTCTTCATCGTCAATTGTTTCTTGTACGTCTCCATAGTCTTCATCTGCTTCATTATTTCCTAATCTGGTTTTCTGCCCTCTCTCTGCATTTTTTTTTCTAAATAATTTCCTTCTGCAGGAAAGGCGGATTGAGCATTTATTTTTGCGTTCTATAAAGGTCTTGGTGTATTTTCCCGGACTTTCTCCACATAATGCTTTGTGTAATGTAGTATAATATGCGGCACCTGTATTATACGAAATTCCTGCAGCTTGACATCGAAGAGAATATCCACCCCTTTTAGAAAAATCAATTCTCTTTCCTGAAATAAATTTTGCAATGACACTATTGTAAGATTCGGCGCTGTTATTTGTCATGTTCTTAATAAGACTTCGGCTATTATAAGTGAGGCGATTTACATGAGAGATTATATCATTATACAAACCACATGATTTTGAGAACGGAACCAAATTAATTTCATTCGGCTTTACTCCTGTACAAAAATAATTGTCACAAACTGAGTGATCTCCAAATACATGGGCAACGCTGTTGTCTATATCTTTCTTAAGATTCAAAACTTTTTGATGAAAGCTAACTTTCTGTTCTCTTCTGTATTTCATCGCTGAGTCTACAGAAACCCTCAACCGTTGGATGTTATTTTTTAAAAATGTCCGTAAACCACTATCTACTTCCAAACCTTTGGAACTAAATTTTTTTGTTGTGAGCTGTTTTAAGTTGGTACAGTAATTTCGTAACAGATGATTTGAACATTCAATTTTTTGTATTTCAAAGTTTCCATAGGGTTTCGCTGTTTACAGTTTTTTAAAAACGCTGCTGTCACCATCGCCCACGAGAAATGCATATTTAACCCCATGCATTTCAATGCTGCATTTGAATCCTTCCAGTATAATATCACTTTCCATTGAGGTGGATGTGCCGGACCAATTGTTGAAGCAAGAATGACTTTTTTCTGGATTTGTTTGGCACATACTACAAAATTTATTACGGATGCCCAAGTATAAAAGTTTTCCAGTATTTTGACCAACAATACATGCTACTCCAGAATGTGCGTTGTAAGCCGATCGGTACGACCTTTTACACCACGGCCCATCCGCTATAACCGTGATAACAGGGATACCATTTTCATCTACTTCGCCACTCTCTTTTGCTATCTCTGCCTCCATTTTGCCCGCTTCTTTCATAGTTTTTACACATTCTTCGTTGACGACTTCTTGTAACAATTGTTCTTCCTCTTTATACATTTTGTAACTCATTGGTGGGATATTAATGGTAGATACAAATTCTTTCAATTGCGAATAACCACAACCAATGGATACATTTGCCAAAACCATGGATTGATTGGCATTTAATTTCTGATCATCGGCGAGTGTGGTGATAGATTCTGCATTATTACACATTTTGCATTTGATCAGAAATTCGGAAATAAAACCGCGTCTCTTTTCTTTCACAATTTGAAGATCTCGGGGCATACACGAAAAAAGATCACAATGATGAAACCCAATGACTTGTTCTAAGAAATGTTGTACATCGACTATTCGGTTACCTTCAACCTTTTCCTTCTGTTCAGAGGAACTGAAATAAAGAAAATGTATGATGTACCTACAGGAAAATGATATGTAACTATTTCTTTTTACCTTTCTTTCTGCTTTGTCAGAGAATGACTCTTATCAGAAATATTATTAATTTGCTCAAAAATATTTGATGTATCTCCAACTATCGGATCTAATTGTTGCCAAAGCGACCTGTTGGTAATATATTGATTAGTTATGTCAATTTATCATATCTGTGTTTACAGTAAATAAGGCGATAAGTCAAAAGAGCTTTAGAAGTACCAAAACGATTCCCTTTTTTTAAATTAAAGTTATGAAACTTCGCAAGGGTAGATGTAAATATATCGCACTTATAACCTGTGACTGTAAATAACGAAATATGTATATACCCTTCAGATCGCATCGAAGAGGTAGACTCGAAAGCTTCTAATGGAGAATTATTGGCCTGCACCTCATCACTAATGTTTAATTCTGCATTAGGAGCCGATGTAAAAATATTCCCGCCATTGCTCTTCTGTATTAATTTTCTATTCGTCCATCTGTAACCCTATCTTTATAAATTTGTTCTTGTGAAAAGATTGTCATAACGAAATATCTCGAAAACTATGTAGTTCATGTTTTTTTTGTAAAAGTTGATTAGAAATTAACTCAGTTTAACAAGTCAGTGATTCATTAACAGAATGTTACTGAAAAAATATTGACCCGTTTTTCATGCACTACTAATTTTTCAGATATTTTATTGTATCAAAATAAACAGTTCACCCTACACATATTATAACAAAGGCAGGAAGCGCCCATTGCGCTGTTAACTCAGAAATATAATTATTTGAAATAAAATAATTTATTTTTTCGTTTTGGAACACTCAAGTGAAGTAAAATCATTCATGTACAAACTGTTAGAAAGAATTTCCAATTCGTACGTTTTGCAAAATAAAAATATTATTCTCATTGCCCTTCTACGCTTTCATATTATTTCCCTGTCAAAAATAAAAAAAAACTGATTCTGTATTTTATAATACTTACATTTTACCAAATATGTATATAGTGATAAAACGTTATTTCAATATCGTTGCTGTTTTTTTTAACTATCAAACATTTTCCCTCACAAAATTTCTTCATCATTATTTATTAGGTACCTACCTACGTGTTGCCAAAATTTTTGTATTTTTTCTATGAGACGACAATTTCAGTCTCCGTTTATTCCCCATTTTTAAATGTCTATTGCACCAAACACTAACACTAATACCTAGGGAGGTAATAACTAATAACTAATAAAAATCAATAAACGTCAAAATATGTAGAAATCAATAATCCGAATAATTCCTTATGCTGCTAACTGCTATGAGGATTGAAGCATTCAAAATGATACGAATACAGCCGTGGGCGTCCGTTCGACACACCACGGCGCCAGTCAAGTCGGCAAATGTGTGAGAGAGAACGCATCTGAAAGACGGTCGTATCCCGAATCTGAGACACCGCGAAATATTTTGAAAAACACTACAACTTTGTTAACAGTTTGTGGGAAATCTACTACAGTTATTTTATTCATATTTTAATAACATGTCAAGGAGAGATGGAGAAAGATCCCTGTTAAATCGTTTTCGTCAAATTTGATAGGACAATTGTGTAATAGTAACGTAAAGTTAGGTCATTTTTAGTTACTTTCTTATTTTTTTTTTTGGAAATATCGAACGTTTTTCTGTTGGTTTTTTTTTAAGAGGGACTTAAAGGCCTTGTTTTTCTACAACATCTATTTTTTACAAATATATCCACTGCCTAATTAAATCCAAATTCACGTTGGAAAATACTGCATTTCATTACGCCGCACAACTGGAGAGAATCCCCTTAAGGAAGGAAGTTTAATACCTTGGCCATATTTTCACTCCAGAGGGCGTCAAACCCAATCCCGATAAAGTTTCTGCAGTAAAAAGATTTCCAATCCCCAAAAACTAAAGAGAAATCAAATCTTTTCTTGGTTTCGTTGGATATTACAGATGTTTCTTCAAAGATTTCGCAAAAATAATCCTTCCAACGACCTTGTGTCTCGAAAAAGATGTTAAAGTTATTCGTACAACAGAGTTTATTAATTCTTTAGAACACTGCAAACAACTTCTCATTAACGCTCCGATTTTGGTCTACCGATTTCCAAAAACCTTTTATTTTGACTACAGATGCTTCCAATCAGGCACTGGGAGCCGTTTTATCACAACGGAACATCCCAAACGGTGAGCTTCAATTCGCTCCGGTCCAGCCGCAGGTAGCGGACCCATGCGGAATCGTGTTCCGGTGGAGGAAAGTCTTCTGAATAGACAAAAACTTAGTAATAAGTTCAAGAGGAAAGCTGTTGAGGACATTTCTTCAAGACCGTCTAAACTTTTGCATTCAGAATTAAGGAACGCCGATATTGAAACTTTAGTTTGTACTGATATTTGTCGTATTCGGAATAATGTTGGTCGTAGTCGATGGTTGTACTTCCCTAAATTACCTAAAACGCTCAATGAAGTTCATGATGTAGTTCGTGACATAGAACTGAAGACGAACAGGGGTGACAATTTTCCTCTGGCAAATGATAGATCATTGAATATTTTAATCTTTTCAACACTTGTCAATCTTCAATTTTTAGGTTCATTGCATACTATTTTCATGGATGGAACAATTTAAAGTTGTCCAAATTATTTTCCGCAGGTATTTATAATTCACAGGCTGTCAAATTACATTTACATTCGTTTGGTCTACATTTTGATTCCTGGAAAGTCTTCAACGATAATAATAAATGATACAGTGAAAGAAATAATGATTTTTTGTTCTGAAACAACACGTTTTATATTATTTATATAGTTTCGCAACGGTTTAACTCCACAGCCCTTTTCTACGGAGCGAATTAGAGTGTCCAATTAATAGACCAGGGAGCGAATTCATGCCGTTTACCTTCGACCGCAGCGAATTAGAGTCCAGCCATTTCGAGTACGAGCGTTCTAAGAAACTTTACAGTAACTACCTTACAAATTAGGGTCTTTCCGTCCCTGAACGTCATTAAAATAGATACTCAGGTATAAATGTGGACAGGTAATTTTTGGAATTTCAGGAATTTTTAATAAGAAACAAGTCGCCTTTTGACAGTAATAACCGGCATAATGATTACAATAAACGAGAAATTTACTGTGCATAAGTATACAAGAGGACGGCTCTTGCACGGTTTGATAATATTAAACGAATGATAACATTAAGCGGATTCTACTGTATTTTAAAACTCCTGTTTGTCTGCCAATTACTGGACATGAAAAATCATTTAACAGCATCCCCTCCATAAATTACACTTTACCCTAGTATAATAAATTGAAAAAAATTTAAGAATTTTGCTAAATCAATTTTTGCTTTGAAATGTTTCAGATTTGGCATTTATGCGTGCTATTACCAATCTTTGTCGATTTTAATTGTAATTATTTTTAATGATTTAGTAAATTTTGAAAAATAACATATCCATATTTTATAGTAGATATATAGGTATTTCTAAAATAAATTAAAATTAAGGAAGGAAATGACAGTTTCCATATAAAAATATTTACGATTGCGTCATTATGTTAACCAAAGCCGTCACGTACTGCTTTTGTTGGAAAAAAGTAAAATTTTAAAAACCACAATTGACTTCGAATTTTCTTATAAACATACAATAATGCATAAACATACAATAAATTGTATTCTATATTATTGTATCCAATTAATTAGATAGTAATATTAATATATCCGACAGGAACGTGTGGAACTGCTTTTACTTGTGGACACCACTGATCGACAAAATCATAGGCTAGACATACGTTTATCGAACCGCGTATAGTAAAAGAAGACAAAATATTGTAACAGAACGGCTCGCCGAAACCAAATAAACACGTCTGGGACTGCCCGGGTTCCGCGAATCCGTTCTAGAAACAGCGGGAACACTCTCGTAAGACCGAGTCGCTCCGATTCGCCGAAAACCCGTGGAGAAATTCGTGGAACAATTTCGAAAACTGCCAGAATATTCGGGAACCCTTCTACCTGCATTTATAAGGATTGCCCGACCCAAGGCAGGCCAGTTGAACCGGTGTGCGTAAACATTCGAGCGAGAGACCGCGCCCGTCAAAATAAATAAACATATCTGAGTGAAATAAATTATAAGTGTTAAAGTGTAGTTAGAAATAAATTAATTAGGATAATCGCGTAGTGTTTTAGTTTTAGTCAATAGTAAAAAAGTTACAGTGGTGTCAGAGTGCGGATTAATCAGTGAAATAAATCAAGAACAATGAAGAAATTACGCGATTTAAAAGTGACGGACCTCAAACGCGAGTTGGAAGATAGAGAACTCGAAACGACAGGGTCGAAAACAGTGCTACAGAAACGCCTGGAGGAATATTTAATCAACAATGGCGAGGACCCTGAAACTTTCGGTTTCGAGGAAGAAGGTGAGCGCATCATGAAAGAACTCCACGGCGAATTAGAAAACAAAATGGAAAAACTCCACGGAGAGTTGGATAACCAAACAAAGGAGCTGAAAGAACTTCATGGCGAAATAGGGAAACTGGATTACAACATAAAAGAACTCCATGGCGAGTTGGACAACAAACTAGGAAAACTCCACGACGAGTTGGACAACAAAATAGGAAAACTCCACGACGAGTTGGACGAACTCCACGGAGAGCTGGATAGCCGAATTGGAAACCTGGACAGCGCACTTCAGACGGAGAAAATCCAACGACTGGAACTGGAAAACCAACTACGAGAATTAGGGAACCGATTACAATCCACACATTTCCAGCCCACTCCGCAAAACATGTCCAGTCCAGGTAATCCGTTTAACGACTCGGTGGAGGTAACCAGGATCGAGGCAGTCCCTGCTGCGAGTCATCGAGTGAAGCCGCCAACCTTCGACGGGGAAATTCCCTGGGAGAACTACCTCCGGCAGTTCGAGGCAGCGGCTAAAGCCAACAACTGGGCGCTAAGGGACAAGGCAGTGGTTCTGACGGTCGCTCTCCGGGGAAGCGCCCTCGACGTGCTGCAGACTGTTCCAGAGGGGGAGCTGGACAACTTCGAGCTACTCGTCCAGAGGGTGGAGAGGCGATACGGGCACGCACACCTGGGGCAGGTCTACCAACCCCGAATGAAGAACCGACGACAGAAGCAGGGAGAGAGTCTTCAGGAGTTCGAAGCCGACATCGCGAAGTTAGTCAGATTCGCCTACCCGGAAGCGGCGGAGTCCATGACGGAGAGTCTCGCGGTCTCGGCCTTCATCGACGGCTTGAGGGATGTGGAGATGCATCGGGCGGTACGGCTGTCGCGTCCCAAGAGCACATTGGATGCCCTCTCCATGGCCCTGGAATACGAGGCTGCGACGGAGGCGTCAAGGAGCTGTGGCCGCGTTCGGGCGGGGGTCGGGGAGGACGCATGCGTGGAAGCCGAGCGGAAGGAGGACGCCCTGGAGCAGGTTGTCCTCAACGCCCTCAAGGGACTGCTGAAGGGAGACAGAAGGGAACCGGCGAAATGCTGGGGGTGTGGAGAGGTTGGCCATATCCGAAGGGACTGCAAGCGCCCTAGGGTGGAGAAGCCAACAACGGCCCAGACGTCGGAAAACTAAAGCGGGTCGGCTCCAAGGGGGCAGCTCCGACCCGATACCCGTTCCAAGACCCCCTCATCAAAATAGCTACCCTGAGAGGTGAAGGTGGCAGCCTGTACGTGGATGGCGAAATTAACGGCAGGAAGCACACTCTACTGATCGACACCGGGGCATCCAAGACGATCCTGAAGCCAGGCCTGCTGAACACGCGAGGGAAGAGAGTGATGGAGTCCAGGTGGAGGTTGCGAACGGCTACGGGCGAAGCTGCCGCCGTCCACGGAGAAATAGACGTCGAGATCAAGATCGGCACTGCACGATTCTCACCACACCGAGTCCTGATCGCCGACATAGAAGAGGACGCCATCTTGGGAATGGACATCATGAAGACCCACGGCTTCGCACTAAATCTGAAACAAGTAATGCAGGTCGGCCCACAGGAAATATTCCTGCACACCAAGGGTGAGACGGTCCATCAGATAAAGCTGACAGAAGACACGATCCTGCCGGGTAGGAGCGAATCGATAGTGGTGACCCGACTTCAAGGAGTCACCGGAAAAGGGAATCCTGCCGTAGTGGAACCTTGGAACCACGACGTGGAGGTGGGCCGAGGCGTTCTAGTAGGGAAGACCTTGGTAACGCTGGGTGAAGAAATTCCAGTCCGGCTCATCAACATCAATGACTACCCAGTTACCATCCGCAAGGGGACCAAAGTGGGAACCTGCTCACCAGTGACGTCACTGATCCACCAGGTGACGGCGAGCGCTGGCTGCACAGTCGCGAAAGTGGAGGAAGCTCTAGTGGGCGCCTGCGATTCTCTCGCTGGATCCGAGAAGAAGAGGCTTATTGAGCTACTCCGTCGATATCGATCGATTTTCGTATCTGACAAGGGGCCTTCTGGGAGAACGAATATTGTTAGACACAAGATCAATACGGGGGACGCGAGACCAATCCGTCAATCAGCAAGGAGGTTGCCGCAGGCGAAGCGGGAGGTAGCGGAGAAGATCATCCACGACATGGAGAAAGAGGGAGTCATCGAGCCATCTAGCAGTCCTTGGGCATCTCCTGTAGTCCTGGTAAAGAAGAAGGATGGAGACACCAGGTTCTGTGTAGATTATCGTCTACTGAACAACGTGACGAAGAACGACAGCTACCCTCTTCCCCGGATAGACGACACCCTGGATACTCTGGCTGGATCGAAGCTGTTTTCCACCCTGGACCTGAAGAGTGGCTACTGGCAGGTGGAAATGGACCCTGCAGACAAGGAGAAAACGGCTTTCACAGTAGGATCTGGACTGTGGCAATTCACCGTAATGCCATTCGGGTTGTGTAATGCGCCTGCTACTTTCGAGAGGCTCATGGAGAACATACTCAGAGGGCTCTCCTGGAAAACGTGCCTCGTGTACCTGGATGACATAATCGTCGTAGGGAGGACGTTTGACGAACACCTGTAAAAACCTGGAGGAAGTCTTCAAGAGACTCCAAATGGCTAACCTGACGCTCAACCCAAAGAAATGCCATCTGTTAAGAACGAGAGTACACTATCTGGGTCACGTGGTCAGCAGTAACGGCGTCGAGGTGGACCCTGAAAAAGTGCGAGCAGTCCAAGAATGGCCAACACCGAAGGACAAGCATCAGTTGCGGAGTTTCCTGGGACTTTGCACTTACTATCGTCGTTATGTCCGAATGTTTTCTGACATCGCAAAGCCGCTGACACGACTAACTGAGGAGAAACGAGCCTTCCTTTGGGATGAGCGACGAGCGCAGGAAGGCGACCCTGAACTTCAACGGATCCTGGAGTGGAAAGAAGGAGGTCGTCGGCCGGAATGGCAGGAAGTGGCCCCATCCTCTAGGACCCTGAAATCGTACTGGGCACAGTGGGACTCCCTGGTGATACAGGATGGACTGCTCAAGAGGGTGCTCAAATCAGATAATGGCGCAGAAAGGCTATTCCAACTCATCGTACCCAAGATCAAGGTGGCGGAAGTGCTACGTCACCTCCATGACGGAACATCTGGAGGCCACCTGGGAGTAAAGAAGACCCTGCAGAAAGTGCGCGAGCGTTTCTATTGGGTGGGCTGCTCTGAGGCTGTTCGTGAATGGTGCAGGAAGTGTACAGTTTGCTCAGCCAGCAATGGACCGCACCGCAAGCCGAAAGCCCCGATGAGACAATACAATGTGGGAAGTCCTTTCGAGAGGATCGCCCTAGACATTACTGGACCATTTCCTGAAACCGATTGCGGCAACAAGTACATCCTGGTGGCGATGGACTATTTCACGAAATGGGTAGAGGCCTACGCGATTCCCAACCAAGCAGCCACAACTGTCGCAGATGTCCTGGTGAAGGAGCTAGTGAGCCGCTTCGGAGTACCGTTGGAGTTGCATTCCGACTAGGGGCGTAACTTCGAGAGCGAGCTGTTCCAGGGAGTTTGCGAAAAATTGGGAATTCGCAAAACTAGAACGACGACGCTGCACCCTCAGTCTGACGGAATGGTGGAGAGGATGAACCGCACCATGGGCAAGTACCTCTCGAAGGTAGTGTCTCAACACCAACGAGACTGGGATCAACATCTCCCCTTTTTCCTGATGGCCTACCGTTCTGCCATCAACGAGTCCACCGGCCAGACACCAGCAAGGGTACTGTTCGGGCGGGAGATGAGGCTTCCCTGCGATCTGAGCTTCGGTTGCAAACCGGGAGAAGATCTGGCTGGGGAAGACTACGTCACCGAGCTGCGCAGAAAGATGGACCAGGTTCACGAGATGGTGCGGACGAATCTCCAAGTCGCCAGCGACCGCATGAAGGATCACTATGACGTTCGGGCGGACAGCGGCATATATGAAGAAGGAGACCTGGTGTGGCTGTACAACCCACAAAGGAGACGAGGGTTATCACCGAAGCTTCAGAAAGCTTGGGAAGGGCCATATACAGTGAAGACAAAAATAAATGACGTCATCTACCGGATCAGCAAAGTTCCGAATGGGAAGCCCAGGGTCGTGCATTACAACCGATTAGCGCCTTTCGAGGGAGACCACGACCAAGAGCAACAGGTGCGCCAACTACGGCCCCAAGAGGAGGAGCCCTCCTTTGAAGAGTTTATGGCTGCGTATGGTGGAACCGGGAAGGCGAGATTCGGTGTGACCAGGGAAGAACAACGGGATCTCTTCGAAACACCGGCTGAGTATGCGCTGGCTCATTTGCGTGGCCCAGGACCTGCGGATGTCCCGGGGAATTGCCGCGGAGTTTCGGACGAGGTTCGGCAAACTGGACGACCTCCATCAGCAGGGACCGGCGGTCGGGCGAGCGCTGAGGATTAAGGACGATGGATCACAACGACCGCTCTTCTACCTGGTTACCAAGAAGAGGTCCTTTCACAAGCCCACCTATTTGGACCTGTGGGACGCACTACATGACCTCAGGGATACCCTACTTAGCGAAGATCTAACTAAGTTAGCTATCCCGAAACTGGCTTGCGGATTGGACGCCTTGGACTGGAGGGTCGTCAGGAATATGCTGGAGGTCTTATTTCGCTTCAGCGGGATAGACATTTTGGTGTGTTGTTGGAATCCTGAGAGGAGTCCCCACAAGAAGACCGTAGCATGTTATTTCTACCAAACTTCGCGGTGCAGACAGGGGACCAACTGTAGGTTCCTACATGGTCCTGTCAGAGACACGTTTCGAGACGAAACATCTTTAAGGCGGGGGCAGTGTAACGGAACGGCTCGCCGAAACCAAATAAACACGTCTGGGACTGCCCGGGTTCCGCGAATCCGTTCTAGAAACAGCGGGAACACTCTCGTAAGACCGAGTCGCTCCGATTCGCCGAAAACCCGTGGAGAAATTCGTGGAACAATTTCGAAAACTGCCAGAATATTCGGGAACCCTTCTACCTGCATTTATAAGGATTGCCCGACCCAAGGCAGGCCAGTTGAACCGGTGTGCGTAAACATTCGAGCGAGAGACCGCGCCCGTCAAAATAAATAAACATATCTGAGTGAAATAAATTATAAGTGTTAAAGTGTAGTTAGAAATAAATTAATTAGGATAATCGCGTAGTGTTTTAGTTTTAGTCAATAGTAAAAACGTTACAATATAAAGCTAAACGAACCGGTCTTCATCTGCGAAGCCGCTAGTCAGCGACAAGCAGCGTATTCGATAGTGACATCATTATTTTCTAAAAAATACGAGTGCTGCATGCGCATTCAATACGCTGAAGCAAAAAAATACACCTTTGGATTAAAGTTTGATGGCGTCTACAGTGTTGCCAGGTTTTGTGGAATTTTACTAGATCTAGTAATTTTTAATCAATTTAGTGAAGTAGTGAATTTTTTTTATCATTTGCAACCATTTCTGAAATTTTACGTGTTTTACATTTCGATTTGTTGAAAACTTGATTGGTTTATTAAAGCTCCTATTAATATCATTGCTCAAAGCAATTCAAGTGAGTATCAGTCTAACCAAATTTTTTCTAACGATTCCAGTTACTGTCAGTCGGATGACTGGCCTACTCTAATTATAAATATATATTCATAACGTTCTTTGGATAACATCTCTAAATCCCAAAAAAATATGTTAAGAAAAAATGGAATGAAAGTGGATTTATCCTGCAAAAATGTGCTTTTAAGATTCTGTTAATTGATGGTAAACTGTTAAATTTTGTGTCTATATGGTGTATAAGTGATCAACCCAAAAGTAATTATATTGTATTTTCCCTAGAAAGTATTCATTAATAGGATTTAAATCTTGAAGAAACTCTTCAAACCTGATGAAGGAATGGATTTTCATGTGACAAAATGGTAAATCAAAATGAAATTAAAATTGCTAGTTATATTGCTGAACATAAGATTGCAATCAATGTTTCTGATCAGATCACCTTACGATCAAAACAATTGCTCACTCAGGTAGAGAAAATCCACACATTTCAAAAATGGCGTGGAAGAACAAAGTGTACAGCTATATGATTCTAGAATTTCAATCTGAAACACCCAAAATTATTTTACTTTAATCAAGAATGTCATCTGCTCATAAATTGTTAAGTTATTACATTGAGATAGATTATTTCAGATGTACTAATTTAACTAAATTGCGGTGTAGAAATCTGGCAAACCATTGTGAAATAGAAAGAGTGTATTTTGATCGAAAAGTAGCGTTAGTTGTTGCTGAAAGGGCAATAGAGGAAAAGAGTTTGCACAAATTTCGATTAAACGGTTAAAATTTTTATGTAGAATATACCCACCATATTTACAAACGTTTTCCCTTTCATTCTCCTGAAATTGAAATTCTTAAGGAATTTAATTTTCTAAACCCTAGAAATATAGAAAACATTGGCAGTATTGGACCCTTAGCACTAAAATTTCCAGACTTTATTATTGATATTAATTAATTGGAGTGGGAATATAGAGATAAAAAATTCCGACCAAATTTTCGAAATGAACATGTACTTAGTACATAAAAGGCTTAATAAAAAAGGGCGACGGAACTTTTGCAAATGTAGAAATTTCAAAACTTCAGTAAAAACTTTCAATTTTATTAGCCTTGTTACACATCAGCAGTTTACGATGAAACGATTTTCTCAACAATAAATTGAAACAAAACAAAAGCCAGAAATCATTTAAGCACTACTACTCTATTAAACATTTTACATTCAAAACGATTAATTTAAAAAAATTGTTACAGTTTTGACGTCACTTCACAAATGTTAAATTATTACAATGAAATGTGTAGTGGTGAATATATAACAATTTTATTTGTGTTAATAAGGATTTTTCGGATAACACACTTTTGGATTTCGCTCCTATTTTCCTTCAATTTCAAATATAGTGATATTTTAGTGAGATCTAGTAACTTTTTGGTGCGACTTCGAACAACTTCCTACATTTTGACCTGACAACACTGGACGTATAGTATGCCGTCCTTCGCTTCCATGACTCTTCTACCTCTCTTAGAAATGAACGTAAAGGAAAAATTTCAAAAGTGGGATTACAAGTTTTCTCTGCTCACCTGAAATTCGACGATAGCTTCGGTTTCCAGGAACACTTTCAGTTTTTTCCAGTCGAAAGAGGCCTTACTCCTGTAAACGTCCAACGGGCCCGGTTTAAAATCTCGCAGTGTGTCGCCCATTTTTAAACGTGAAACTATTTCCCGGTGACGAGACGGAATATAAAAGCGACAAATGTATAATTTTTAAAACTTCTCTCAACGTGCGAACTATTTATTATCGATGCCAAAACAAATGTCAATGTTTAGGTGATAAGTAAGATCATCTTCACCCTTAATCTTGGCACTTTATTCGCACTGGGAACCACACTGCACTTTGGTGAATTTTACTCACGAAATGAATGCAAAGTGCGTCTATTAACAATTACTTAGCATTACATTAAAATTGTTCGATCAATGACCCCCGTAGGAATGGACGCGGTAAATTTAAATCAACCAGGTAGTTAACCTCTTGAGGAATAAAATGATTTTTTAAAATAACGGGTATTTATTTCCATTATAAAAACCAAACAAATTAACGCCGAGGTAATACAATGTCAAGGATGACAAAAAAGTATGTTCATTCATTTGTACAGTGAGAGTCAAAACAGTATACATCCCACATAGTTAATATTCTAAAAAATCATTACTAGTCTGATTATTCATTTATATAGTCCACTGGCCGTAACCCGGCCACGCTTTGCTGTGGCTTAGTTGGATATGAAATAAATAAACAATTAAATAAAAGTAGGTAATCTAGCGTAATAATATATAAAATATCTGACAAAGAGCAATGAACCGGGATGCCAAATTCTTGTTCTCAGGATCGGTTGCAACACATAGCGGATTTGTATGTTTTCGTAGATGATCGAAACAGCTATAAATTAGGTGTTATACTTTGAGGATATTTATGTCATAATGTTAAATTTACAATGAAGTCAAAACATATGGACAAAACACAATATATGGATATGATGGTTTGTCTCAATCTTTTATTTTTCATAGCCTACTTAATTTATTTGAATATATATACAACGTGATCAAGAATGACTGTTTGAGTTGGCAATGCTGAATTTCATTTTTAAATGGTACAACTGGTAATTTGAATTTGCTATTTAAAATACAAATTTTCGGTATTCTTTTCAAATTTATTTATTTAAAATGGTTTTCACGTTACAACACGAGATTTTCATTGGAATGGCGTATACTTTCGAAGCGGGATTATAACCCAATTACTGGTTGGCAGTACTCTCTCCACACGACATACCAGCAATTTCAGGAGTTGTTTCCGGAGACTTTGGTCACTTTTGCTGTCTTTCTGCAACATTGCATGCGAGTAGTTGAACGTTATTTAAACACAGGGAGCGTAAGCAAACCAAAATCAACTGGTAGACCTTCTACTCTAAACGAGGAAGTTGTCGAGGATATCAGAACTCGAACGCAAAGAAGTCCTCCCAAATCCTTAAGAAAGCTCTCCCTTCAAACAGGTTTTTGGTTCTTATGCCTTCTATTCAACCAATTTTCATTCTTACTCATAAGACTTCCACTTTTCCATGTTGTTCTAATTCACGGTTTTACAGGTTTATCATATGGAAGTTGCTCCACTGTGCTTAAAAAGAAATTAAAGTACCACCCTTACAAAATTTCCATCGTCCACTCATTAACCGCTCCTGATCACCCGCAGAGAGTTTTATTTTGCAATTAGTTCAATGACATTAAATAATATGATATCCTTGACAATACCTTCTTTTCCAACGAAGCCTGGTTTCATCTCAACGGCTATGTGAATAAACAAAATTACAGAATTTGGTCAGGTGAAAATCCTTACGCTATCAAAGAGACACATTATTTTGCACCCGGTTAAAGTTTTGGTGTTCGGCTGGCATTCTCAAGGACGCGGGTATGGGCCAATATTTTTAATTTTACCGTCAATTTGGAGAGATATATCCAACAGCTTTTGAGGCCTTTCATAAACCAATTAACAGAAGAAGAGCGTCAAATTGGATATTTCCAACAAGACTCTGCAAGGGCACATACGGCTCGTGCTACTATGGGATATAAGAGAGAATTTTGAAGACAGAGTAATTAGTCAGGGGCGTCAGGGCATTTGGCCAAGCAAGTCACCAGATCTCACTCCATTAGATTTTTCGTTATTTAGGCTCTTGAAGGACAATGTCTTTAGGCAAAAAAATCCTCCAGGTAGGATTGCCAACTCAAACGGTCATTCTTTTATGTATTTGTTCATCAGTGTTTCCTATGAAATACATTTTTTTTAAGAAATTTGTTATCTCGTTCGGCAGTGGTAGTACTGATCTTATACGATGATAAATTTGCCCCTGAACTTTAAATGTTGGCATGTAATTCTCGTGCACGATATTAGTTGCACCGAACGATGTCATCTGGAAACATAAATTATATATTTACGTATGTTTGATAGGAAATGATTCGACTGTCTTGTGTATCCTGAAACCAACGTTAATAATGTTTCGGGTGGTGAATGTAATTCTGGCAATTTAATTTTTCCACCTGCGCAGCACATTCCTGGTGTTTTGTTATGGAATTTTACGGCATTACAATACACGCATAATTTATCAATTTTTCCAATAACAACACTTGGATGTAGACTATAAATCAGCATGCGTTATTCGTCTTGAAATAGAAATGCTTATGCGTACTTTGGCGATTTCCAATCTTGCTTCCCTTTGCTCGTCTGTTTCAGACGGACGGGCTTGAGTATTTCTTAATCTGAGGGTTTCTAGTCTATTTTCCCATTGCCCCTCATTTTCTGAAACTCGTAAAGCCTTTTGTTTTTTTGCTTTACATGTAGATCTGCCAATCGCTTAGATCATAGCACATATTTTTGTATTAAAACTTGATTAAGTTTCTCGTTATTTGCTTATTAGCGGATTGCGCAAAAAGTACTGTGTTCACCACGGGCGGAAACGAAATTTCAACTCGTGCGGAAGTGTTGTGTTCGTGTTTTAGTCCATTTAAAATAACGGTAAACGGTCGGGAAACGCTGGACTTGACGAGACCACTTGTCGCTTATGTATTTTGGGGCGCTGATTACGAAAATGGGGGTTAGAACTTGCAGCAATGGTTGGAACACCCCTAAAATTGCAAAAAACACCCCTAAGTAGGGGTGTCTTGTTTTTTTTTTGGTCGCTGATTTCGAAAATCGGGGTGTCGAGACTGAAAAATTTGTGTAACATCCCCCACAAGCAAGCAACACCCCTCCCAAAGGGTGGGTTTTGGAAAAAATTGACCAGTTATGCCGTTTCGCAAACTAAGCCATCTTTATTTATTTTTTGGGTCGCTGGACTCGAAAATTTGGGTGTCGAGACTGGAAAATTTTTGTTACACCCCCAACATGCAAGAAACACCCCTTCCAAAGGGTACGTTTTGGAAAAAATTGACCAGTTATGTCGTTTCGTAAACTAAGCCATCTATATATTTTTTGGGTCGCTGGAAGCGAAAATCGGTCTCCCGACCCTTTAAATTTGAGTTACAACTCCCAAATTCAAGAAACACCCCTTCCAGCAGGTACACTCCAAATTAACTTTAATTTTTGAACAAAAAGTATCAAGATCTTTCTGATACTAGTATTTTTTTTTAGTCTTTATTGAAAGTGATTTTCCGAAAACAAGAATTACCCGAAAAAAAAAAAACAATATTCCTATGAATTAAAATTACTGTTTTGTTTAAATATGCCGCGTTGGAAGCACTAGGGGACTCCAGAGGGCGTGCGAATACAAGGCCGTGGATTCAGGTTTCCTCTCTATATTTCGTGCATTCATATCTATTAATAAAAATATATTCCATTTTTAGATTTTGAATTTTATATTTCAATTTTCAACAAAATCCACCCCTTGGGAGGGGTGTTTCGTGCATGTGGGGATGTTACACAAATTTTCCAGTCTCGACGCCCCGATTTTCGAGTCCAGCGACTCAAAAAACATATAAGATGGCTTAGTTGGCGAAACACTGTGACTGGCCATTTTTTCCGAAAATCCACCCCTTGGGAGGGTTGTTCCTTGCATGTGGGGGGTGTTACACAACTTTTCCAGTCTCGACACCCTGATTTTCGAAATCAGCAACCCAAAAAACAAAACATCCCTATTTAGGGGTGTTTTTTGCAATTTTAGGGGTGTTCCAACCAATGCTGCAAGTTTCAACCCCCATTTTCGTAATCAGTGCCCCAAAATACATAAGGGACAAGTGGTCTCGCCAAGTCCAGCGTTTCCCGACCTTTTACCGTTAGTTTAATTGACTATTAGTGTTGTGAACACAAACTCCATCCTCGTTGAAATGTTCGTTTTTCCGCCCTCGGTAAACAATCTACTATTTTGCACTTTTGCACTTTTGTTTATAATAATCCCAACACCGATTTGGCTATATGAAAAAAGTGAGTTTTAATCTATGAACTGTTTTCTACACGATAGTATAGGTTTTGACCGGTTAAATTTTGGTGCGAAAATGTATTCTTGTTTAGCTCTATAGCCCTAACCTATAGCCTAACAGCCCTGGGAAGGTCGTAAAGGCGAACCGATCCGAAAAATGGATTCAGGAATGATTCAGGGCACTTCAAAACTCCCGAGTGGAAGATTTGGTTCGCTTGAGACGACAATTTTATGAAGTAAGTGCCATGTCGGAAAAAGCAGAGAATTCCCCCCCATTGGGGTGAATTTGGAGGGAGGGAGGGCTGAGCGGCATCTAGATTTAGGTCAACTTTGAAAGTCATATCTCAATAAAGATTTTGCAAAAAAATCAGGTCGATCGGATCTTTCCTCAGAAAATTCGCAGTGAAAACCTACTTTGACGCGACTATACATACCTACATGTGAATCTTTTCCTTTTGCATTAAATTCAAAAAGACTGGGATTGTCCTTGTGTTAGTAATAATTGAAGTCAATATTTATTCATGTTTTTTTAAACTATGTCTTCCTGTACTATAATAAGTTTCAATATATAAGGTACATCAAAAACTTTCCCACCAATTGGATAATTTAGAAAAAAAAAAGAGAACGAAAACAAAAATCCAAACAATTGTACATAAGGAGGTTCTCGTCCCAAGAAATACAGTCAGTTGTCATATATGTATATGGTTCCAAAAATCAGACAGATCTTCCACAAAGCAGTCTCTTGATAGAATGGTCTCTTTCAGGAAGTGCCACACAATAAAACATCAGAAAGGAGTGTAATATGTGGTAGTATATAAAAGCGATACTAGACACGCGAACATAAATAAATAGTCTAAGGGCCGGTACTTTGTGTCCTGATTAAACATCGGATTAAGTTAATTCCCGATTAAAACAGCCAACCAACTAAAGTACGACTACTTTCGTGTGTTATTTATAACTGCGATTCAGTTGACTGGCTGTTTTAATCGGGGATTAACTTAATCCGATGTTTAATCAGGACCCAAAGTACCGGCCCTAAATAAATTAAGTGTTAGTTGTAACCAGCAATAAATAATTTACCGAAATACAAAATCGGTATAGCGTAATTATTTGGATCGATGAAAACATTACAGTGCATTTTTTGAGTGCTTAACTTTGCATTAGCATTTTCTCTGTTATGGAATATTGATTAGATTTCTGGTTTATGGACCGAATGGTTTAACAAATGAAAAAGTTATTTTTCGATTTGTAAGGAATTGTTAAATACCATTGACAGACGAATGCTAGGAGCTATCTGGCGGTGATGAGAAATATTTAGAAATGTAAAACTATTTGACAACGATCGTAGACTTTCACGGCCGGAGACACTAGAAAAGTAGATTCCCGGGCTATTAGGCCGTGGTCCATGCAGGTTTCTTGAGCCTGCTCAAGAAACCTGCATGGACCACGGCCTAATAGCCCGGGAATCTACTTTTCTATTTGACAACGACCAGGTTACCTTCCTAGGGTACCGCAAAATTCTTAAGTTGGTTTTCTTAATGTTCAATTTTATTCAATTCATTTTTTCATACAATTTCTTTTTAACATTTATTTGTCATTATACAGCAATTGATAACATGATACCGATCAGTACGGAATTTAGAAAACTGGTCCGATCGTAGCTTCAGCAGTTATAGGATTGACGCACCTGCGTGAGTGATTCTTCAAGCTTTTGAAATGAGCAAAAGTCTTATTACACTGAGAACATTTAAAATGTGTCTCAGTTGTATGAACACTTAAGTGACTCTTCAAATCACTAGGCCTAGCAAAAGTTTTATTACATTGTGAACATTCAAAAGGTTTTTCACCTGTATGAATATGTAAGTGACCCTTTAAAGTACTAGAATATGCAAAAGTCTTATTACACTGTGGACATTTAAAAGGGTTCTCACCTGTATGAATACGTAAGTGACTCTTCAAAGTGCTAGAATATGCAAAAGTCTTATTACATTGTGAACATTTAAAAGGATTCTCACCTGTATGAATACGTAAATGATCCTTTAAAGTACTAGAATATGCAAAAGCCTTATTACACTGTGAACATTTAAAACGTTTCTCACCTGTATGAAGCTGTAAGTGACGTTTTAAATTACTGGATTCACAAAAAGTCTTATTACACTGTGAACATTTAAAAGGTTTGTCACCTGTATGAACATGTAAGTGACTTCTTAAATTACAAGGTTGGGCAAAGGTCCTATTACAATATAGACATTTAAAAGGCTTCTCATTGTTATGAACACTTAAGTGCTTCTTCAAATTACAAGATTGAGCAAAGGTCTTATTGCATTGTGTACATTTAAAAGGTTTCTCCCCTGTATGAACACGTAAATGACACTTCAAATGAGTAGAGCGAGCAAAAGTCTTATGACACTGGGACATTTAAAAGGTTTCTCACCAGTATGAATAAGTAAGTGACTCTTCAAATTACAAGACTGAGCAAAAGTCATATTACACTGCAAACATTTCCATCGAAAGCGTGAGTATTCCTTTAAATGAGAAGAATCACTAAAAGATGTGGTAGATTCATTGTGATAATCAGCTTGGTATTTGATCCATGAAACTGATCTCGCTTTTTCTGCAGCTTCATCATCTTTCGACAACTCTCCTTCTATCAAGTCATGATATTCAATGTCAATAGAAGGCTCCTCTTTGACTTTCCCGGAAGTGAGGACCTCTTCTACAGTAGACTCGTTGTTTTTACACCGTTCGATGTATGTGGAGAAATCCTCATAACGTACTTTACATTCCTCACAAATGTTTCTCAGAGATTTCAGGAGTGGCTTCTGAAAAGAAATTAAAGAGTAAAATACGAAGAAGATTTACCCTCACATGTTACCTACATCTCAATGGCAAAACATGAATTACAATAACTTCAATAATATAGCATGTCTACCATATAGAATAAGCAGAGGACCTCATACCTTATGCTCGATCCCATACTCACTTCATTGCTAATTACTCCCCAGAAGCGCCATAACTTCTCATCGATTCTTTGTAACCATGTCCCTTGCAAGCACCAATCACAAGTAACTCCGTTGACTCCGTTCACATCAGTCATGTTCGCTGGTAGAATCAACGTAGGCGTAGGACGTAGGTATACTTCATATTATATGGTATACTTCCATATATGCTTCCATACTTCCACTTTAGCCCTTTACCTCATACTTTACCTTCACCTTTAGCCTTAGCTTTTGCTAGCCTTAGCCAGCACCCTGAACTGTCACAAGCACAGAACGTAAATTAAAGAATGGGGACAGAACGTATACTTTGACAGTTTTGTTGCCAGATCAATTTTATTTCACATAAACTAATTCTATAGACTCGTTCAATTTATGCAACCAACTACGCGAGAACTTGCGTGTTTGAAATAAAATCTTTCCTTAAATTTTATAGAAGTTCTTCCAGCTTTTTACGTATGCGCTGTGTTCGCGACATTTATCTCGGATTGGTTTACCCTCTACTTGCTTCTCATTTGCACACCGATTATTGATACATTACAGACTATATTTAAAGATAAGTTTGTCCAATTTTAGTATAAGTTGAATGTTTCAGTAGAATATCTAATAGATAAATTATCTACTATTAAAACATATTCTACCTATTAATATGCAAAAATTGAAAGCAATAGAGCCCAATAAATGTATCACTCTTTTAGACAGTCGAAACACAACCTCTGCACGAGAATCTTCAAAGAGCGATGGATGAGTTATGTAATAAAGCACTTATAACCCCATTTTAGGATCTCCCTTCGCGGGTTTATTTCTCCTTCGCCGACCGTTATCATCCGTTCCATTTGAATTTACAAAACCGTTTGTTTTCCCAATAGAAATATGTGGCAACACTGTAATCACAAAACATAGCTATTGCTATTGATTTGCAAAAAGAAAAAGACGTCCACCATACACATTGGACATGCATTGGACATTGGACCATACACCACAGACTCACAGAGGCACGAGGCACAGAAAATCCACAGAACATATATTGTTTAGAAGTGCAAATACCGCGTTGTTTGAGCGAAACACAAATGACAAGTGAAAGTGGGCCCTGACTGTAGCGCCTCCTACGGCAGACGTTGAACTACGACTGAATTTCGTTCTGTACTTGGCGGAAAATTTGAATTCAAATGCTGGGGGAATAGGCTCGTAAAGAGTACAAAAATATACAATTATCATCTATATTTATTTATAACATAGTTATATACAAAATAACAGTGATTTATCTTGATTTCCAGTAAAATGGATAAAAGGAAATATTAGTAAAATTAATAAAATGTACATTTCATTTTGTTAAAATGTATCAGAAGAGTTATTTATAAAATATTCAGACCAGAATAAATTACTCAACTCAAGATCATCATATACCACGTAGAACAACAACTAAATAAACATGTTAATAATTAAAACAAAATATCCTGCATAGTGCTGACATAAACAAAATAATTAAAATAGTTCAGTAAAAAATAGTAATAAGGAACATTTTTTGGTAATTTTGTAATTCTGGATGAATGATATAATAAATTATGTTCTGGCGATATATTGTAATAAATGGATAGTTACTTTTTTGTATGAATTTTGTCACGTACACTTCTTAATAAAGATTACCTTATACTTATTGTTACTATTATTTCCATGATTAGTAATGCTTGGGTCGACTATTGTCTCTTTCCAAATGAAGTCATTTCAACACGAAAAATAGTTAATCGTAATCGAGATAATGGACGATCGGACGATAGACTCATTTTCAACCAATTAAGATTTGTGATTATCTCGATTACAGTTAAATATTTTTCTTTTAGAAATTGCTTTACTTATAAAATAAATAAAACCATTTTAATATCAAAATTCCCACGCATTTCTGTTTAAGGATTACATGTTTCTTTTTACCAATCTAGCCTTTAACGCGGATCTTTACGCTAGATGGCACTGACACGTGGACCAATTTCGTTATATGGGAGTAGACTATCTATAACTATATGGGTGATCTGTGTGTGGTTGGGTCCTGTGCTTGGGTCGGCGTGACGGCGTGGCGTCGTTCCTCGTTCGTCGTTCTGTGGTTCTATATTATGCTTTGAGGGGTCATAGGGTCATTGGGTCATTCAGGTAATCAGATAATCAGAATCAGGTCATTCAGTTCCCATGTTCAGTTCAGGTGTGGTTCAGGTCGTTTACCAACGTGAGCTTTAGTAAGTCTACAGAAAACAGAAATGTACGTACTTTAAATCAATAGATCGGGTGCTGTTGGCTGTTGGTGATCTGGGTATACTCTGATCTGTGCTGTTGTCCTACTTGCAAAACATGGGCGATACGAACGTGATCAGTTGCGATTGGTACTTGCTGGAAGGCTGGAAGCACTCAGTGGTGCAAACTGTCCAGGAGAGATTATGGCGCTTCGGGGGGAGTAGTCAACATGATGTGAGTTCGGTTCCCTATTTGTATCGGGAAGGGATGTGTTTGCAATTATTATACTTCACAATTGACCAGTTTACATCTCGATAATTTTTGAGTTTTTAATAATGAAGCCTCCAAAAGTTGATTATTCCAAATCAGGGGATATTTCCCCTATAGTGTTTAATCTTCTCAATTATTCTTTCAGGATCCACCCGTCAGTTCCCAAAGAAACATTTGTCAGGAATGCACGTCACATGTGGGATTTTCCACATTCATCGATCAGTGTGAAAGCTAGTCCGTGTTGCAGGAGGTCTTCGCATCTGCAAATGTCGAAGAGGAACCATCGGTCGATATTGAGTAATCCTTTAATTAAATAATTGTTTCATGGGTTGAACACAAACCGAATTTTCTGAGCAAAATTAGTGAACGCGTGAGCTTCCAATTGAAACTTTGGCTTGCGTTCAGACTTTTGCTTGGTTTAGGGAATTGAAGAATCATTTGCGTATTCATATGAGTGAGAGACCCTTTAAATGTCAATAGTGTAATACAGTTTTCATTCTAGTCACCTAAAGAGTCACTTGCTTATTCTCTCTGGTGACAGAACTTTTAAATCCACACTGCGGTTAGGCTTTCATGCTGTTGGGTAATTTGAAGTCGCCCATGTATTCACGAAGGTGACAAACCTTTTAAATGTTTACAGTGCTATATAAGAGTTTTGCATAGTCTAGTAATATGAAGAATCGTTTTTTTAATCGTCATACACTAGAGAAACCGTTCAAAAGTTCACAGTGTGATAATTCTATCTGTCTGTTGGGCCCAGTAGTGGGTGAGGCTGTCACTCTCCGAAGTAAATAATGTTAAATTATTTCAATAAGTTCATCTAAAATTAATCATGTTATGCAGATTTGGATATCTCAGTGAGGAATATTTCGAGGAATTAAGTCATCTTCATTAACTTTCAATTAGTCAAGATGGAACAAAATTTTATAAAACGATTACAAATATTCATAATTGAGAAATGCATGTCATTTCATAGGCTAAAAGTATAGACAAAGTACAAATATCTTTTTCAGCCGTTTTCTATCTGCATTATACTGGCCCCATTTTTTCTCAGTCTCATATTATATTACTCTCATATTTTGCCACATTATACAATTTTGAGCTCTGTGGTACCGATTCAATCTCACATATTTTTTAATTGTCATTGTACTAACTTTGTGGTAGTCTTCCTATGCTGCTGTTTTCTCTGCAGGGTCACCATCTAGTTATTTTGGCCGCTTCATTTTTTCCTGTGTATTGTCCGATGTGTGCTGCCCATTGCCACTTCAGGGAGTATATTCGCTGAGTTTCATCATGGGCCTGGGTTACGTATCTCTTATCCACCGGTTGGTTTTGAGGTGTTTAAGTGTTATATTTAAAATCTTTCTCTCCATAGTCCTTTGATGAAGTTACATCTTGTTCTTTTGTTTAATACCCAAGTTGCAATTGTGAGGATACATTATTTATTATAGATTGTAGTTTTGAACTTAATTAGGGTTTTTCATTCTCATGACATGATATTTTCATATGCTGCCTAGTTTGTCCGTGCATGTCCCTGTATTTCGGGGTCTTGACTGTCTAGCTAGACCATAGGTTCCCAAAGTGGTCCAGGTGAACCCCCAGGTGTCCACGGGAAACTCGACGGGGGTCTATGTTGGTGTAAAAAAAATGGGGGTTCACAATTCGTGACGGGGGTCCACGAAAATTTATCTTCTTTCGATAGTGAAGAACTAAAATGTTTGCTTGAATTCATCTGTCAATGTAGGCAGATAATATTTTAAGAAGCTCAGCGACTGTTGTTAAAACTTGCATATTATTGACTATTTATTTTTTTGCTATTTTTCTTTTTATTTTTACCACTGCGAATGGGGTGTTTTTTAAATGAAATAAGTGAGAATTGGTTGGTTTCTTGTGCTAGATGTCAAAAATTAAAGTTGGATGGAATCACTGTTTTGATTGGCTAACTACTTTTTTGAGATCCACTCACAGCACAATCAATTAATTAATTTACCAATAAATTCTCACTTTTTTCCGTAATCTATTAATTCGTGGTTAGAACTCAGCCGCAAGTCAAATTTCCATAGTTAGTGTTAATTATTCTTCTTCAATGTGGATCTCGTGAGGTTACAGGAACACACTTAGATCGGTTTTATATTGTTTATTGCTAATTACTACACAACTAACGACGATTCTTTCAGATACCATTCTTACAATATATTTTTCTAGTGTCACTCCTCTTCCTTGTTCAGCTTGTTCTTCATCTTGGAACCACACTTTCTTGACATATGACATAGAATATAAATGAACATAGAAGATAAACATATAAATTTACTTATAAACCAACACACCTTAAATTTATATTCTATTAAAACAACTTAATTAACATTTAACATTTTCCTGAAATTCTCAAACTTATTTTTACCTAAAGATTTTGTAAAAATGTCCGCAGCATTTTCTTCCGAACTAACTTTAATAATATTAATTTCACCCTTTGAGTAGCATTCATTAATATAATGATAGTGTGTTTCAATATATTTAGACTTCTTTGTAAAATTTCCAAATCTTGCTATACTTATAGCACCAGAGTTATCTTCATACACTTTAATTGGTTTACATATCTCAACATTAAAATCAAGTAAGATGTCTTTTATCACCTTTAATTCACTAACAGTCTCTGATAATGCTACATACTCGGCTGCTGTGGAAGATTTTGTAACGCTACCTTGTTTCTTTGATTTCCAGTAGATTACATTACTATACAATTTAAATACATAACCAGTAGTAGACTTTCTGTCATTTACGTCACCAGCCCAGTCAGCATCTGAATAGCAAACTAAGATGTCTGTCTCTAAATCTCTATTAAATGTTAACTTTAAATCTTTCGTTAAAACTAAATACTTTAAGACTCTCAACGCATACTTGTAATGTTCATTATTGTAGCAGTTCTGAAATCTGCTTAAGTAATTCGTGCTAAAACTAATATCCGGTGTGGTTCCAGAGCTTATATATAATAGAGCTCCAATCAAGTTTCTATATTTGATATCATCACATGATGATTGAGCAGGTTTTACAATTAAATTTTTCTCCATAGGGGTAGCATACAATTTTGAATCCAACACATTATACCTCTTTGCTAAAGATAAAATATATTCACTTTGATCCAGTGTCATTTTGCCTTGTATATAATCATAACATATATTAATACCTAAATAGGTCTTTATTTCCCCTAAGTCTTTCATCTGAAATCGTTTAAACAATAAACTCTTTACTAAGTTTAATTTCTTTCTATCTTTACAACAAATAAGTAGATCATCCACAAATAGAATTAGGTAAACATTATTTTCTTTATTTAATACATATAGACAACAGTCATTCTTACTTCTTTCAAAACCTAAACTTCTCAGATAATCGTCAAAATACTCATACCAAGCTCTCCGGCTTTCTCTTCATCCATATAGTGCTTTATCCAATTTCAATACTTTATCAGTACCGTCTTCATAGCCTTGGGGTTGTTTAAGATAAACCTCAGATTTCACTTTACCATTCAAAAAAGCTGTTTCAACGTCCATTTGTCCAATAATTAAACCATTCTGACTACAATATGACAATATAATTTTAAGAGTTTGCATTCTTGCTACATGAGAATAAATATCATCAATGAAATCATTCTGCTGATACCCTCTAACTACTAATCTTGCCTTATAAATTCCATTAGCTTTTTTTGTGTAAACCCATTTAGAATCTAAAACCTTTTTCTCAGCTGGTTTATTAACAGATATCCAAGTTTTATTTTTAACTAAACAACTGATTTCTTTATCCATTGCCATTTGCCAATTTTCTACATCATTACTATTTATAGCGTCAATATAGGACATGGGATTTTCAGCATTTACATAGTTGACATATACAATATTATACACGAAATTTTCATCCCTAAATCTGGTAGGTTTATTTTTTTCTCTAGTCGATCTTCTTAACCCTGTATTTCTTTGTTGATCATTTAAATACCCATTCATTAATTCATCTTCACTCTCATTACTTTCAGCATCACTGTCACTCTCTTTTAAGCTATTTCCTTGATCTTCTTTTGTATCATCTTTAGAATCTATATAATTTGTACCTTCTTCTATAATATCAACGTGTCTAGCCACTATTATCTTATTATTTATTAAAACTCTATAACCAACACTTTCATATCCCAATAAAATACCCATATCTGCTTTCTTGTCCCATTTTGAGCTTCTCTTTTGTTCAGGAATTCTTACAAACACTCTACTTCCATATATTCTTAAATTTTCAATTCTAGGTTTTTTTTCAAACATTATTTCACAAGGCGTTTTATCATTCTCTACTGTATTAGTAATTATTCTATTCTTCAAACAAGCTGCTGTCCTGACAATTTCTGACCAATACCTGTTGTTTACTTGTGCTTCTGCTGTTGCGACGCAATATGTATTTTATTTTAATATTCACATTATTTCCAAATACTAACTTAATTACAAAATATTGATTCATCTGTTGCCGTCCTTTAGGCCATAAATGTGTCGGCGTATCTTTTATTACAGGCCTACTCGCCAAACGAACGTCCCTTTTCTATTTTCGGTTATTTTTCAGTTTATTGGCGTTTACTGCTTAACAACATTAGATTCTTTACACGTGATATTTACGTTTTTAAAGGGATTAGTAAATTGTCAAGGCAGGCGTGGGAAAGTCCGTTGGTTGTACTCAGTATTTCCTAACTGTAATAAAAGAGCCAATCACATTCGAGTATCGGTGAAACATTCCCCCGCCACCTAAGGGCCGTTTTAACGCACGAAAGAAAATTAAAAGACTTACAAATTGACCACCAAACCTAACAGTTGTACTTTCACATTTTTTATATACACTCATTGACTCGGTTATCGGCATTGTAATTTTAGTTTAGCAGTTTAATTTAAATATAGTTATATTCCAACATCGGTTTTCATTCAATTAAGCTAGTTAAACTACATAAAAAACAATCGTCACATCTTATTAAGTTAAGGTGTGAGATACGCGAGACGTCGAACAAAACAGTTCGCAAGACAGTTTTCGCGTATACATAACATTTTGGTCCTTCGAGCCGGATCCACCAGAAGTGCACCCGGATTACGTAACACGGTGTCCAACTGCCCCAGAGACTGTTGCACCTACTACAAGGGATTTAGTGAACGCGTGAGTGCCCACTAAATCGGAACTACGACGCTACCGCTGGAAGTCTACAACCAACGGGACAGTGGTTCCAACACCAACATCAACATCAACATTGCCAGCCGAGTCCAATCATCAACGTAAGTCCAATCACCTTCCTAATCTTTAAAATTTCCCTAGATTTCCTAAGATTTTGATTTCAATCGCAATAATGGCCGATCAAAAATTGCTCAAATCTCGTTCAACACTTAAGAGTAAATTAACCAGGATATTAAACTCGATAAAAACTAGTTCCATTGAAGTGTTAAAAAATTATTTACAAAAATTAGACGAAATTGAGAAAGAATACTCAAGGGTTCAATTTGAAATTGAATTGGCGGATAAACCGGATGATGTAGACTACTGCGATGAAACTGAGAGAATAGAATTTGAAAACAATTACGACAAATGTGTATCAGACATCGGTCAAAAACTACGCGAAATAACCGTAAACCCAGAATCATCCAGTTCAAGTTCTGTTCAATCTCCCGTCTCATCCAATTCAGTCATCATAAAACAAACCAATGCAATTTTACCTAACATCAATATTCGCCCCTTTGACGGAAATCCTATTGAGTGGTGTAGCTTTTACGACACTTTTAAATCGTTAGTTCACGATAACAATGATTTACCTGCCGTACAAAAATTCCATTATTTGAAAAATTCTCTAAAGGGAGAAGTAGCAACAGTAATCGCTTCTCTCAATGCGTCCCAGGAAAATTACTTGGTGGCCTGGGATTTATTACAAACTAGATGTAATAGGCCTCGTCAAATCGTACAGGCACATTTAAAGTCGCTTATTGAATTGCCAGATATCACAAGAGATTCTCCCGTTAATTTGCGAAATTTATGCGAAAGGGCGCAATTACACGTGGAGGCTCTAAGAACATTAAATCAACCCGTTGCTCATTGGGATGCATTTTTAGTATATTTAGTTAGCAATAAATTAGATAAGCTTACTCGTAGGGCTTGGGAACGTACGTTGGAAAACGAAGATATGCCTACCTTTAAATCATTCACAAATTTCTTAGCTAAACAATCACGGGGAGAGGAAGTAGAATTTAATAATGTCAATACAAGTAGGTCAAATCGCGCTCATGTAGGAACATTTAATACACAATGCCCTGTTTGTGATCAAAATCACCTGATTTATAGATGCCAAACCTTTTTAGGGAAGTCTGTTAACGAACGCTTTGAAACAATTAAGAGAATTGGATTGTGCCTTAATTGTCTCAAACGGGGTCATACCACGAATAAGTGTTTAATGCCCCAAACTTGTAAAACCTGTCATAAAAGACATCATACACTTTTACATTTCAATCAAACAAAAAATGTCGAAAACAAGGAAGGTCATTCATCCCAATCTACCCCTCAGGTACAAATGCCACCACCCGCAGGGGCGGCAAGTGCATTCGTCTCGTCATTTGACTCAGAAGTGCTTTTAGGGACAGCCCTCATTACAATATTTGATAACAATAATAAAGAACACATCTGCCGGGTACTATTAGATAGTGGTTCTCAGGCACACTTTATAACGGAAAGTTTCGCCAAAAAATTAAATTTAAAATGCCATAATATAAATATGCCGTTCTCAGGTCTAGGGCAATTACAAACAAGGGCTCAATATAGCCTTAAAGCCGATATCGCATCGAGAACTAATCCGTTTTCTACGAAAGCTACCTTCGTAACAATACCCTCAATAACAGGTCGTTTACCTTCAAAACAGGTGAATAAGGACTTATTTCGTATCCCAAAAAATATAAAATTAGCAGATCCTGAGTTTAATCAACCTAAAGAAATCGATGCCTTAATAGGCAATACACTTTTTTATCAATTAATGTGCATTGGGCAAATCAAATTAACAAATTCCATTATTTTACAAAAAACTCTATTAGGTTGGATTATTACAGGCGAAATTAACCCTTCCCTTAACAATGCATTCGACAAAAATAATCACTATTGTTATCTAACAACATTAGATAAACAAATTACTAAGTTTTGGGAAGTAGAAGAAGTACCTTTCACAAAGCATTTGTCAGTTGAAGAAAGATTATGTGAAGATCATTTTTGCGCAAATACTAAACGTGGTAATGATGGCAGATATATAGTTAAATTACCATTCAAAGAAAACATACAACTTATCGGAGATTCGTACAAAACAGCTTTAAAACGTTTTTATTCAATCGAAAACAAATTGTCAAAAAATGAAACCTTACGCGTTCAATACGCAGAATTTTTAAGCAATTACGCTAAACTAGGTCATATGACAGAAATCACAAATATTGATGATAAAAATCACGGTTATTACCTACCACATCACGCGGTACTTAAAGAATCTAGTCTAACAACTAAGTTACGAATAGTGTTCGATGGATCCGCAAAATCGACATCAAATATATCACTTAATGATGCACTCTTAGTAGATCCCACTATACAGGACGATCTTTTTTCCATTATGTTACGTTTTAGATCTCATACTTACGTCCTGACAGCGGACATTGAAAAAATGTATCGGCAGATATGGGTAGCACCTGAAGACGCAATTTACCAAAAAATCCTTTGGCGGGAAAATGAAAACCTACCAATCAAAACATTTCAGTTAAATACGGTAACTTACGGAACAGCTTCGGCCCCATTCCTAGCGGTTCGTTGCCTCCACAAATTAGCAGAAGATCATGAATTAGATTTTCCATTAGCTACTCATGTCATAAAACACGACTTTTATATGGACGACCTAATAACAGGTAGTGACAACTTAGAAACAACAATACAATTACGGGATGAATTAATTCAATTATTAAGTTCAGCCGGGTTTAAATTAAGACAATGGTCGTCTAATAACTCAACTCTGATAGAGGAATTAGAAGTTTCGAATGAAACTGAACACGTTTATATAGACCCAAATTGTTCCAAAAAAATTCTTGGAATCAAATGGGATTCAAATACCGATTCAATCTTTTATTCTTTTCAACCACTTTCAAATGAGAAACGTGTCACTAAACGAACTATTCTATCGCAAATTGCACAATTATTCGACCCTCTAGGATTACTAGGTCCAGTTCTTATACGAGCAAAATTAATACTGCAAGAATTGTGGAAGGCCGAGCTAGATTGGGACGAATCAGTACCTCAAACTTTATACAATTCATGGCAAGAATTTAGATCACAACTACCACTATTAAACAACTTTAAGGTACCACGTAAAACACTGATAGATCAACACATAGAAATTCAATTACACGGATTTTGCGATTCCAGTGAAAGGGCATACGGTGCTTGCATCTATTTAAGATCGACTAATCAACAGGGCCAGCATTTAACTCAATTAGTTTGTGCAAAATCAAGAGTCGCACCCATTAAGTTATTATCATTACCGCGACTAGAATTATGCGCAGCCGTGTTATTAGCTCGCCTAGTAACTACAACTGCTAGGGCATTAAAATTAAATTATAGTAAAATTCTATTTTGGTCAGATTCTACTATAGTACTGCACTGGATAAGGACGCCCCCGCACTCATTAAAAACATTTGTAGCCAACCGCGTATCAAAAATACAGGAATCAACAAATCCAGATCACTGGTATCACGTAGCTTCTCTAGATAACCCCGCAGACATAATTTCTCGTGGACAATATCCTTCAGAATTTCTTCACTCAAGTTTTTGGCTGAAGGGACCGAATTGGCTTTCAAAACATGAGTCACAATGGAAAATGTCACCGGTACCTTCAATAGAAGTACCGGAAAAACGCGTTACAGTTTCTCTAACGACGATGCGCGAGACAACCGAAAATTATTTAGTAAAATTTTCTTCAATTACGAGGCTAAATATTTTTATGGCATATTGTTTGCGGTGGTTAAACCTAAAAAATAAAAAATACCACGGAGAATTAACTGCTGAAGAATTAAATCAAGCTCATTTGCACGTTATCAAATTAACTCAAGCTGAAACGTTTGCAGAAGAACTATGCCTATTGCGTCAAGGCAAACCAATAAAAAAAAGAAGCAAACTTCTATCATTAAATCCTTTTATCGACCCTAATGGAGTTATTCGTGTAGGGGGAAGATTAAAACAAGCTAAAATAAGTTATTCACAAATGCATCCGATAATATTACCGCGATCGCATCATGTAACAAAATTAATTCTAACGAACGCTCATATAAAAAACTGGCATGCTGGAGTTCAAGCCACCTTAAACTTTACTAGGCATCATTATTGGCCAATAGATGGAAAAAATACGATTCGACACATAATACATAAATGCATTCGTTGCTTTAGAGTAAATCCCAGACCATCAAATTATGTTATGGGTGATTTACCTAAGGATAGAGTAATACAGTCGCGACCATTTCAAAACGTAGGGATTGATTACTGTGGCCCCTTCTTCATAAAGGAAAAGAAAGAACGAAATCGAAATAAGGTAAAGTCCTACGTAGTAGCGATTATATGTTTTGTTACAAAGGCAGTGCATTTCGAACTTGTAACGGACTTAACTACAGAGGCGTGTCTAGCAGCACTCAAAAGGTTTTTCGCCAGAAGAGGACTAGCTCAAAATATTTATTCTGATAACGCCACAAACTTCATTGGTGCCAAAAACGAAATTCTTAAATTAAAACAATTTTTACTGAGTAACCAACATAATGTTCATATGAAGCATGCGCTAGCTAAACTGGGTATAAATTGGCACTTTTCTCCCCCTCGTTCACCTCATTTCGGGGGCTTGTGGGAAGCTTCGATAAAATCGTTAAAGAGTCATTTACATAAAACTATTGGCAACACATTATTTACATATGAGCAATTTTACACAGTTGTGATTGAAATCGAAGCAATCTTAAACTCCAGACCTCTTACCCCATTATCTCCCGACCCAAACGATTTTTTACCTTTAACCCCTAGCCATTTCCTTATTGGTGATTATTTGACAACACTACCGGACCAAGACTGGAGGGACACCATCACCAATCGACTATCCTTGTGGCAACACATTCAAAGGGTTAAACAACACTTTTGGACACGATAGCATCGAGATTATCTGCACCTGCTACAAACTCGCAGCAAGTGGCTAACGGGTGATGCAGACAGAATCAGGGTAGGAACCTTGGTTATCGTGAAAGAAGACAACTTACCACCTATGCAGTGGTACTTAGGACGTATCGTCGCTGTTCACCCTGGAAGTGACAATATAGTGCGGGTAGTGGATGTGAAAACCGCGAATGGCCTTTATAAACGATGTGTACGCCAATTGTGTCCTCTTCCTCTCGATATAGTTGATTGACATTTATTGATGATTCTTTTTACGTTTCTATTCTAATTGTATTGTATAAGTAGTTGTAGTCTTTATGTTACTTGATTTTTTTGCATTAATAATTAATATGTTTCCCTTTATTGTTTTACCTATTTCTACTTTTTATGTTACTTGATTACTTTTGACTTTATACTTAATATGTTCCCTTTTATTGTTTTTACGTTTACTTTGGTTTACTTTGTTGAACAACCACAATTGTTCAAGGTGGGGAGTATGTTGCGACGCAATATGTATTTTATTTTAATATTCACATTATTTCCAAATACTAACTTAATTACAAAATATTGATTCATCTGTTGCCGTCCTTTAGGCCATAAATGTGTCGGCGTATCTTTTATTACAGGCCTACTCGCCAAACGAACGTCCCTTTTCTATTTTCGGTTATTTTTCAGTTTATTGGCGTTTACTGCTTAACAACATTAGATTCTTTACACGTGATATTTACGTTTTTAAAGGGATTAGTAAATTGTCAAGGCAGGCGTGGGAAAGTCCGTTGGTTGTACTCAGTATTTCCTAACTGTAATAAAAGAGCCAATCACATTCGAGTATCGGTGAAACATTCCCCCGCCACCTAAGGGCCGTTTTAACGCACGAAAGAAAATTAAAAGACTTACAAATTGACCACCAAACCTAACAGTTGTACTTTCACATTTTTTATATACACTCATTGACTCGGTTATCGGCATTGTAATTTTAGTTTAGCAGTTTAATTTAAATATAGTTATATTCCAACATCGGTTTTCATTCAATTAAGCTAGTTAAACTACATAAAAAACAATCGTCACATCTTATTAAGTTAAGGTGTGAGATACGCGAGACGTCGAACAAAACAGTTCGCAAGACAGTTTTCGCGTATACATAACATCTGCCATTAAACATCTAGACATATCGATGATATCCCTGTTGTATTTTTCTGCTGTCCCATTTAATTCGTGAACATACGGTGGACAAGGTTCAATAGATATACCCTTTTCTCTAGCAGAACTATCAATTTCTCTATTTATATATTCTTTTCCGTTATCACACCTCAGTCTTTTTACTTTTTTTCCAATTGTGTTTTCCATTAAGTTTACATATTCAATAAAACATTTGCACACTTCACTTTTAGATTTTATAGTGAAAACTTTAGCTAACTTACCATAATCGTCAATAAAAGTTAAGAAATACTTTTCACCATTCAAGCCAGTAGTATTATGTGGTCCATTCAAGTCTATTCGTGTCTAATATTCGGTAATACGGCCTTTTTTACATAGCGAGAGAGCGAGCGGACGATTGTGGTGAATTAATTTTTCCCCAACACGACGAGGGAGCAATTAATTCAAATCGGTTCGGAGAGACGGACATTTTCACGGTGCTACAGATCACTCACATATATCGGTCGGTAACGGACAATTACATAACATAACGGCGGAACGATCACAGATACATATAACAAAGAATTCGGCGGCCTTAAAATTAACGGCGGTGACGATCACAGTTGACGGATATCGGCGGTACGTTCACAGTTACATATAACAAAGAATTCGGCGGTCTTAAAATTAACGGCCGTGACAAGCACAGTTTAGGGACAATTACGTAACAGATAACGGATAGTTCGGTCGGGCTAGATCTACGGTCGGTAACGTACACAAAATTACATATATCGGTCGGTAGAACGGAAAACGGATATCAGACGCAACGGAAAAATACGGATAACGTACCGCTTGTCACAGATAAGTATTGGTTCTGACCTTGGATTAACTCAGGTACAGGACTGCTGGAGGGGGCGGTTGGCTTAGCTAAATTTAGTCTGGATGTTTAAGCGATGGTAGATTGAACAGTGCCTTATCGGCCGCCATCTATCCGAGATAGGTTTGATTTCGCGATTAACTGTATAGTGGGTGGTCTACCCTCGACTCTCGAAAATCGGCTTCGTTACAGCTTAATAAGCTTGTAAGCATTTTTAACATGTAGGTTAGTTTTTCCTTTTCGTTGACACTTGCCCCGGCACTTTTCAGCTCGTTCGTTAACTTCTCAAACTCCGAGAAGAAACTTTAACCTCTCCAGTTTATTCCTAACACATATTTGGAGTGCAGTTGATTCTTTCAAATACATCTCGTCGAATTTCTTCATTATATCGAAAGCATTTTCTTCGTCCTTTATAAACTGCAGTTAGTCGTTAGAAATTCCGCTATAAGTTGTGTTGATCGCCTTCAGGTCCTTATCATTCCACTCCGCTTCTACGTCTGTACTCGCCTTTGCCCTTTCGACTACATCCTCACACTTCTTCAGCTTCAGGATCATCTTGATTCTTTTCTTCCAGCACTCATAGTCCTTTCCGTCAAAAGTAGGGATTCTAATGTCCTCCATCTTCCTGGGTGTATGGGATTTTTTTTCTTCGAGTTCTTGATACCTCGTGCAGTCGTGCACCCCAGTCCGTCCCCTGTGTACCCTAACCGTACTTCTCAGGAACCACGCTCTGCTACCATTTTAATTATTCTTCAATATGGATCTCGTGAGGTTACAGAAACACGCTTACATCGGTTTTTTGAGTTATTCTCGAAATAAAAGAAAAGAAACACGAAATAATTAAAAGTTTATTCGGGTTCCTAATCTTCAATTATATTTCGTAATCTCTCGCGTCACGTCTCGATCACCGTCTCTTCGCTTCTCCCGTCCGCCGTTCGCTCTCGCGGTACCGAGACCTCCTGCCTCGTTCCCTCCGCGCTTCTCCGGGTCTTCCCCGCAGTACTAGTGCAGACGAAGCATTATGCTAACACGGCCTTTCCTGACGAAGTAGAGGGTCCTCACTCGACCAGTCCATTGTACTCCTATTGACCAATTCGATCTGAAACTCAAATGTTGGACTAAGTACTTGTCGTGCAACATTATGATAAAATTAAAATTTATTGATGTCTCCACTGACAGGAACAATCGAACATCCTGAAAATTTTCGAAACTTGGGCCCAAGTTTTAAAAGTATTAATACAACTAGCCTAATTAACAATATAATTTGAGAACGATACCATACCATAATTCATAAACCTTAATCCTAAGGGAACTTAACTCGGGATGAGGAGCTTAACCTACGTGGTCACGTTGTCCCCAACCTCGGTGCGGACCCTTGTGACCTGGGTCAGACACCCGCGTTACCAGCTGGTCAACACCTCATAAGGAGGTGGAAATTTCAGGACCACCTGCACCAGCCAGTGCACCAACACCAGCCAGTGCCGCTAGCGCACCAACACCAGCCAGCGGTCCTTCCGTCCGCTGGTCGCCCAGCGCTGACCCCCAGGGAAGAGCCTTACTCTCCACTCTTCCCTACCCATGCCTCCCTCGCATGGCCATTACTCTCCGTAATGTATCCACGGCTTCAGGTTCTCGGACGCAGCCACCCCTTGATATCGTACTCTGGCTCGAGTGCTGCCGGGTATCTCAGCCACCTTGTATCGGTCATGGTCCAATACTGCCATCACTCTGAATGGGCCTCGCCATCTGGGAAGTAATTTCCGGCTGACACCAGTTGCGGGTTGACTGCCAATACGGGTCATCACTAGGTCTCCGACAATATATGGTTGGGGATGAGACCGTTTCTGATCGAACCGTTCTTTCTGCCTGGTCTGGTAGACGACAGTCTCCCTTTCCGCACGTGTCCGTGCTGCCGTTACGTCAATTACTTCACCTCCCTCTGGTTGTAATAATATCTGTGAAACAACACGGTACCCCATTAGTAGTTGGCTCGGCGTAACCCCAATAGCCTTATTCAACGTGCCATTCAGCCCTAACTGAATATTGGTTAAATTATTGTCCCAACGATCATCATCTGTGTTCGCGCCCATTGTGGCGAGCGAGTCAAGTATGGTTCGGTTATATCTCTCAACTTGTCCGTTACCCCTTGGCATACCTGTGGCGTTTAAGTGATGCGTTATATTTTTCTCGTGACAGAATTTGTTAAAGGTTGTACTAGTGAATGCTGTACCCCTATCGCTAATAATACGACGAGGTATGCCAAATGTTTTTATGACATCGGATAGTGCTTGTATTGCATGTTTACTTTTGGTAGTTTTAACCGCATATAACAGAATAAACTTCGTAAAAGCGTCTATTACTACAAGGATATACATGTTACCTTTCTTTGTTTTAATAAAAGGACCTAAGTGATCCACGTGAATTGTGTGAAATGGTATTGGTGTTTTCTTTATTGGATGCAATTCCCCAGGTAATTTTCCGCTAGGTGATTTGAAATAAATGCAATTTAGACAGTTTTTAACGTACTTTTTGATAAAACGCCGCATGTTTTTAAACCAATACTGACTTGATATTAATTCAAAAGTCTTTTCGAATGCAAAATGTCCAGTCTCGTCATGTGCCCATCGTAACAACTGATAACGACCTAATTCTGGTACCACCCATCGGAGACCATAATGTGTAATTTTATAAACCTTACCACCTTTTAGAGCAAAACTTTTAAAAATCTGTTTATTTCCGTCATTATCTCCGGATTCTAAGATTGTTTTTATATTCTGAATATATTTATCTTGTTATTGTGCGGCCAATAACCAGTCTTCCTCTGAAATGACATTTACAAAGACACTTGGGACTTCAGATACCGGATTTCGACTTAAACTGTCGACATGTTGCATCTGAATTCCCTTTTTGTGAATGATTTTAAAAGAATATTCACTGAGAGCCATCACCCACCGACCGATACGTGCGTTCACTTCACCCTTTTCAAAAGCGTACCGTACAGCTGCGCAATCAGTTACAATTACAAAAGACCTACCTAGGAGATATTGTCGAAAGCGTTGTACCGATGCGACAATTGCCAATGTCTCTAATTCAAACGAATGAAACTTTTGTTCACCTTTCGTGGTTTGTCTACTAAAGTACGCGACAACTCTTTCTTTACCATTATCCGGTTGTACCAATATTCCTGCCAGACCCCACCGACTCGCGTCGGTGTATAATAAAATGTCCTTTCCTGGGTCAAATAAGGCTAACACCGGCGCTGAGATCAAACTCTCCCTCAACGTTTGGAATGCCTTCTCATGGGATGCACCCCATTCCCACTTAGCGTCCTTCAGTAGCAAACCACTCAACGGCTTGGCCTTATCAGCATAGTTTGGTATGAATTTTCTGAAGTAGCCAGTCAATCCAAGAAATTGTCGCACCTGATGTACGTTTGATGGCGTCGGAAAATGTTTTACGGCAGCTAATTTACGAGGACTTGGTTGGATCGAGGAATCACTAACTACATAACCTAAATATTCGATTTTGGTTTGTAAGAAAAAACATTTTGATAGGCGTAATGTAAGATTGTGTTCTTTGAAACAGTTTAAAACTTCACGTAATATATTATTGCAGTCAGTTGGGCTTTTTGCTGGAATTAGTACGTCATCAAGGTAAACAAGAACTTTATTGAATCGTAACTGACCTAAAGCAGTATTTATCATGCGTTGAAAAACTGCCGGAGCATTTGTAAGGCCGAAGGGGCAGCGTAAAAATTCATAATGGCCGTCTTGGGTGATGAACGCAGTTAATGGAATTGATTCTTCATCCATTGGAATGTGAAAATAACCCGAAAAGAGGTCAAGACTGGTAAAGTATTTAAAACCTGCTAATCTTTTAATATGGTCTTCTATTAACGGTGTTGGATATTTATCAGCGATTGTAATTTTGTTTAGATCCCTATAATCAACGCATAAACGTTTATCACCGGTTTTCTTAGTTGTTAATATAACCCTACTCGCATATGCTGATCGAGATTCACGTATAATATTATGTTGCAAAAGGTCGTCAATGATTTTTCGAATTTCAACACGTTCGTAATCTGAAAACTGCCGAGGTCGATGATTTATTGGAGTAGTTGACGTTACCACAATTTTCATCTTTACCAGTGATGTTTGTCCTATTTCAGACATATCCCTCGCCACGCATTCAGAGTACTCATTATTAATATTTTGGCTCAATAGCCATCATTTTTTTATTTTTCGGAGCGATTTGAGGACACGATCGCCGGTAATGGCCCTCTTGGTGACAGATAAAACATCGTAACGTCTGTTTAAAATCCTTTGCTTTAGATTTTGGGAAATGTCGAGTGGTTGTTAAAGGTTGTTCAATCATTAATGATGAAGTTGACTGCGCTGTTAATGTTTTAAAATGACTCGCAAGTGTTTGTGTGTCACTGATACCTGCTGTTTCAATGGCAAATCTTATTTGTTGGTCGTTAATGCTCCCTAATATTAAGTTTACCTGATCCTCTGAAGAGAGGTTGATTTTTAATTGATTAATTAACGCTAATTTTTCAAATGTGTATTCGTATAGGGACTGGTTTGGTTTAGCAGTACAAAGGATCATCGCCTGTAATGCTGAATGTAAATCACGCTTTGGGACAAAATTTTTAATCAACATTTCCTTCCACTCACCCCATGTGAATAAATGAGTAGAAAGACCACGATACCAAGTCTCGGCAGGTCCCCGCAATTTGGTCAGGGCCAAATGGCTCGTAGTACGATCGCTCCACCCATATAAATAAGAGTACTCATCGACTGATTTAATCCAGTCATTAACATTCATCGATATTGGGTCAAACTCCTGAATAATGGTCTGTGAAATAGGGCCGGCACTTACCTCCTCCCTCCGGGGTGTTACATATCTTACTACCTCTGATATTCCTTTTGATATCGCCTCACTCAATTGGGTGACTGTCTCCTCTGTGCGCCTCGAGTGGTGTTTAGATTTCCTCGACTTGCGTCCAGACTTGGAGCTTGACCCTTCATGACGGTGGTGTCGCCTTCCCTTGGTCGTCCTGCGACGCATCTCACGGGATCCTGACCTGGATCTGCTGTGATGCCTGCGATCCCTCGTGGCTGTTTCGTCGCCATCGGAACCAGATCCCGAATCTCGTCCTCGCTGACGCCCCTCGTACGATCTCGACCTGGATCTGCTTCGATCCATGGTTATTTCGTCAGAACCAGAATTCCAACAACACCACACCTCACTAATACTTATCGTTTTTATGGATCTTCGAATCCCACTTCTGATTTTGAGTTATTCTCGAAATAAAAGAAAAGAAACACGAAATAATTAAAAGTTTATTCGGGTTCCTAATCTTCAATTATATTTCGTAATCTCTCGCGTCACGTCTCGATCACCGTCTCTTCGCTTCTCCCGTCCGCCGTTCGCTCTCGCGGTACCGAGACCTCCTGCCTCGTTCCCTCCGCGCTTCTCCGGGTCTTCCCCGCAGTACTAGTGCAGACGAAGCATTATGCTAACAGGTTTTATATTGTTTATTGCTAATTACTACACAACTAACGACGATTATTTCAGATACCATTTTTACAATATATTTTTCTAGGGTCACTCCTCTTCCTTGTTCTTCATCTTGGAACCACACTTTCTTGACATATGACATAGAATATAAATGAAAATAGAACATAAACATATAAATTTACTTACAAACCCAACGATTATAGACTACTACCAGGATTGCTCAGTTCACCGAATCTGCCTGCCAAAAACTCTGTGACGTCACCACCGGTGCTGGACAGAAGATAGAGATTTATTCATTTTACTGTAGTAAACAGTAAGATTTATCATTGTAAACAGTACGGTTTACGCACGTACTCTACGTAATCCATATTTACGTACGATATCCACATCACGTCTTCCACAGATCAACACGTAAACGTACTTCAGCACCGATGGTGACGTCACAAAACTGTCCAACATTGCTCAAATGTAAGTGAGCAATCCTGGTTAGTCTATAATCGTTGTTACAAACCAACAGTTAGATCCACTGACCATACAAGTACTAGACAGAGCATGTCACATAAAACTAGCGGTTTGTTGTGTTGACGACATGAACTTAGGCGAGGGGGTAGCGGAGGGAAAAAATGGTCGCCTTGTGTGTAACGGATAATTTGATAGTCAATGATGACCATAGGCGTATCATAGACGGCATCCGTAGAGGAACAGAAATAAAATATTTTCTTAAATAGATTTAATCAACAACTAATATTGTTATCAAAAATTTAAACGCAATGGTAATGTTTTTGAATGTTTTCTATCTAAAAATATGACAAAGAAATAAAAAAAAGTATTCAAACTTCACACCGGTACAATTTCAAAATTTAAAAAATTCGGGAATTCAATCTGTTGAAATCGGATAAACTCAAAATTTTAAAAGTAATGACACAAAAGTAGTTTAAAAAGCTCAAAAACTACGCGTTACTGTAATGTAAAGTAAGAAAAGAAAATTAAAAAAAACTAAAAAACACGCTTTATGATGATATAAGCTAAAAAGTAAAAAATATATTTTGATGTATAGATTTTATTGTATTTATGTATAGATTTAGATGTATAGAAAAACCCAAAAACAAATCAACAAATTTACCACAACCGGATCACAAACCAAACCAAGTTTTAAATATGTTTCGAAATATCTCAAATATCTCAAATTTAACAAATAAGGAAAGATACTGCAAAATTTGCTAAAAATACTTTAAACTTCTTTAAAAAAGGATAAAGTAAGCACTAAATTTTTTTATTTGTATTATAAAACTTAAAAACTGTTATTAGTGACTCTAAATTTTTTTAACAATAATGCAAATTCTTTTTAAAGATACATAGTTCATTTCTAGAATATTTCTAATTTACATAAGGAAAAAAATTCAAAGTTTTAAAACATCCCTAAAAAATGTTTAAAATAACTTTCAAACTCCTGAAAATTTTAATCTTTATTGAAAAAAGCTATATATTCTGTAAGTATTTTGGAAGAATTATTTACCTAATACTTTAATAAAATATGACCAAAACAAATAATAAGAAAATGAAATAAAAAAATTAATAAGTGAAAAAATTATTCGCCTGGAGTGTTAAAAAGGCACACTTTATTCCAGTGCCTTTTTCAGTGGATTTCAGTTTTAAGATTGTACATACCTACTTAAGTTTTTTGTAACCCAGTCTGCGTACAGCTACTTAGCAGTTCTGCAGCGGGCTTGTAGTTAGTTGCGTAAAACTACAGCCTTGTTTTTTACTGCAAATAAATTCAAATTTACAGTCTGAAACGTGATGGAATATTGCACGTAGGTAGCAACAATAAAAAACATGTTTAGACGAAGTCTTCAATGAATAATTATTATTATTAAAGAATTTTACTAAAAGACATATTTATTATACAAATGACTATTATGTAGTTTCATGTATACAATCTCGCAATAAAATATACAAATATGGGAAAAATACAAATTTACAGAAACATATAGTATATACAAATTTATAAAAACACAAAGAATGACAACGGTACATTTAAACAGATGATATGAAATCGGTATATGAAATACATTATACATGACGAGTTAAGTACAGCTTGACCACATTCTAATGAAACCTCTTTTCCGTAAGAATATATGGGAAAGAGGTTTCATTAAAATGTGGGCACGCTGTATATAGCTGTTACAAGTTTTGTTGTTAAAAAAATTAAAAATAATGAGTGTAGCTGGTCACTGGTAGGATTAATAGACAAGTTGTAATTAACCAACTTACTCATGTTGGAATAAAATTGTTTTCGTAAGAATATGTTGAACTCTGTCTCTTTTAAACGTATCCACTTTTTTGTGCTTCGTGATGTATTCTCAAGGTGAAGTAATGAGATGACGTAAGTTTTATAAGAGCTATGGCATGACCATTTATTGGCTCATCGTCAAAAAAGGGAAATTGAACAGTTTTGGTTAAAGAATTCCTATTGGTTTTGCTGTTAAAAGATTATTCAAATTAATAATGTTTTTATTAAATATATTAACTGTTTTATGGGTGAGACGAAATATTTTTTCCCCAGATTTACAAATAGTTATGACGAATCGAGACGCCTGGATTAATTTGCCATATTGTTTTCTTTCCTGTAATCGAGATAGTACTTCAGTGTCTTCCAACAAAGCTTTACATTTTAAACATGTAATACACGTCTGTATTTTTTTAAATTACAGAACCTGCAATATATCCAACCACATCCTCAACATATTCCGTTAAAATAGAAACAGATTTACAAAAAGTATGTTTCTTCATTTCGTCCGTTACAGCAGCTTCTACTTTTAAATATTGGGACTGTTCAGTAAATTATCACCTGTTTCAGTTAGAGTAATTTTGTTACCACTACCACATGTTAAAATCGGTAAATCAGCATTCGCAATATTTCCTGTGGTGGGACCCCAGATTTCATGATGCACCAGTAATCGTTTATAAGCCGCCTCGAATTGCCTTGCTGTTGGATTGTTATTAAATCCACTCTTTCCTCTAATACTGCCAAAAAATAGTTCTAAATGATTTGTGATATTTTATTTGTTAAAATAAATTTTAAAAATTGTTTCTACATACAAATTATACAATCCTCTTAAACTAGAAATATTAATTAAAAATCCCAAAAATCCCGTTTTACGTGGTGTGTGTAAAAGAGGCACATTACCGATTTTTGGATTTAAAATGAAGTTTTCTACGTTCTGTAAAAACGCAAAAAAGGTAGAAGCTGTTACAACAAATAAAGCGTTTTTAAAGTGATATTTGGCAAATAAACTTTTCGAATTGAAAATATCAAACACATTGTTAAAAGTAAGTAAGAAGCGAACAGTGGCTTTAATATGTTCAAATTGTGAAAGATGTAAATCTTCGGCTAAAAAATATGTCAAGGCATTTGCCATGCTTTTATTGAACGTCTGTGTTGCTGTTTTTACTTTCATTTTTTCCCTAGCCCATTTTAAATGTCGAATGCGTATTTTGGTATCCAAGTGCAAACCTTCCATGTCTTGTAAATCTACCAACTTTTCTAAAAAATGCCAGTCAATCTAGTTGTCTTCATCATCTATAATATATTTCTGTGTTTCTGTTTCGTTGCCTTCCCCCCCCCCCCGGGAGGGGGCACTGAAAAATTTGCGAACCAGACATATTTTTGCGCTTCTTAAACTTGGCCGAATAGTCAATAAAGATGCCAAAACCCCCTTTTGACCATTTTAAGAAGCTTATGGTGTGCCAATTCCGGAAAACGGGCCGGCAAAGTTGCAAAAAAAATTGTGAATCGGACATATTTTTGATTTTCTTACACTTGGCGAAATAGTCAGAGCAAGCCAATTTTATTTTCGAGTGTCCGATTTCCGTCCTATGGTGCGTTAATGGGTTAAAGTAGTCTATTTTCAGAGAAATTGAGGAAGTCAGACAGGAGAGAGGGGAGTTCAGCAGCGATTTTTGGGCTCGGTGTGAAGGATTATTCAAATTAGGAGATTTTGCATGGTTTTGGTTTCTCATCACAGTAGGATCCAACTTCTTCACCAATGTTCATCAATTCCCTTGTAAGGGGCTTCCAAAAATCTGTACCCAGCAGAGGGATCAGAACCATTATGGAGTCAAGGAAAGAAAGGAAACATGGATGCTGGACAGAGGGTTGGCAGGTTCCAAATACCATTTATCGAGGCTGAATTTCAAACTGTTGGCGATATGAAATCCACCAATTGTCTGAATTTTTGGCGGATCTGTTAATGGCCCCCTGTATGGAATGACGCTCCAATACTTACGCTCGAATGAAGAGGCGTTTTCCTTTACGGCAGAGATTGAGGATTTAATTTATTTCATATAATCACATTATATTTAGTGAGAGGAATGAAAGTTATTTATCGTCTTTTTACATTGAAATTATTATGATGAGGTATTTACAAGTACAACACATATTTACAATCCGTCTTTTAATATTTTTTAATCAGTCTCTCCATCTTTTTCTTTTTCTTCATCTGAACTGTACCCTTCTGAACTATCCGCAAATTCTTCGATTTCCTCATCCCAATCAGAGTCATCAGATTCTTCAGAACTGTCGTCGGAGTCAGAGTCCTCGTCTCTCGTATCGACTTCCAGCAAGTCACTATCATCTTCACCAGAATTTTCATCGTCCAATTCTTCAAGTGTAGCGTGCTCTTCTGAGTCATTTATTACTACCTCCTTGATTGAGGGTGGCGCTTCATCCCCCTCAAACCACACAAATTCGTATCTATCTTCCACTTGTTTCCAGCCATACTCAACGGGTTTCAGAAGCGATGGATTTTTTTGATGAGCATTTCTCCAGATATTTGCTCTGTAGGCCGCTCGCAAAAACTGTTGGCGCAACTCGGCTTTGCATGGTGGCAAATGTGAGGCATCATAGTTTACCACGTTCTTCTTGAAAGATTCCTCCAGGTTCTTGGGTTGATATGTTGCAGAAAATAAGTGCAACCTCGCCTCATCAACATCTTTTATCCTCTTTGGGGTACTGTACAAACGACAGACAAATTCTTCGATGCTTTCAAATAATCGGTCATCCCATCTAGCACCGTCGTTCGTGCCGAGAATATCAAATGTCCGCTGAGATGTCTCATTTTCCAAGACAATCTTCAGCGGCCTCTTATTTCCTTTCCTCAAAAAAAAACTGGTTGCCTGTAAAGTCGGTTTTACGGACGAAGATTTTACGTGACAACGTCTTTTTCTCGGTAGAATATTTATTGATATGAATATAATTAAATTGCACAATAGGAACAAGGAATTGAATGAAAATAAGAATTGCACAAATTTTAACTATAGAAATATATTTTGTTTACTAAAACATTGTACATGTAAACTTAAACTTAACTAATTCCTATTTGAGTGATTTTGTTGAGGATAGGACGATGATAGGAGAAATATGAAATGAAAGGAAGTGTTTCTGCTGTAATGTGTCTTGCGAAAGTCAAGTCGATAGTTGTTCCTTTTAACGTAGTTGACTTAGAAACGTTTGATACGCAATCAAGATTATACGTATTTTTCATGAAATTAAGAAACGAGTTGTCAGGCTTTACGTTTTTGTTAAAATCACCACACAGAAGAATCGGTATACTAGAATCAACTTGCACGAACGGTGGCACGTACTGGCTGTTGTGAGTGTACGGACCGAGTCCTTGCCATAGCAACATTCCAATATCCTGCATACTAGCTCCTGGATGAATATATACAGCACCGAGTATAAACTTGAAGCTAGTATTAGCGGCGAAGCAAGTAACTTCAGTCATGCACATGTCACCCTTGGTTTTAATGACACGAGTTACGTCTGTAATCGCAACTTGGACCACTTCCGCCGTAGATATCGATGATAATTTACGATAGATCGCCACTCCACCAGCCGCGTTGGTATCTGAGTTAGTTCGATTATTTTCCCTGGATACGCACTCATAACCCTTGATTGGAGTTGGTTCACAAGTGTCGCGCATCCACGTTTCAGTCAATACTAAATAGTCGGATCGTGGTATCACTGTATCTGTTTCAATGTCCGCGGCATGGGCACTTAAACTTTGACAGTTGATGTTCGTTACAATAAGTTGTCCAGCGTCGGTTGCGTCGTCACAGAATTTTACGGCTTGTTTGGTAATTGTGTCTAGAGTGTGTCCACGGAGTCGTAAGTATTCATTGCGAATATCTCGAGTAGTCTGTGAGTCGTTTCCATCTCGGCCATGTTTGAAAACCAATGGAGAGTCCTTTTCTGTTATGATGTACAATCCGTCGATACTTGTGACGCGGCTCATGGCTACATATACCAATTGCTGTGGTTGTTTTGAGGAGTACTTGTAAACAATTGTAGTAAACGTCCCACCCTGGGCCTTGTGGATCGTAATTGCACAAGCAGGCACGCAAGGAAATTGTTTTCGCTTGCACTTCACTGTTTTTGTCAACGAAATGTTTACCACTTTCTTGTGCACTGGCACCCAATCGACGGATAAGGTGTTTGGTTTGCTGTGCACATGTGGTCGACATTTGATTTTTGCTTTGGTACCCGTATTTTTGTCTTCAAACTGGAACCATAGAGTGGCGATTTCATCTTTAGCTGGCGGCAAACTTGTGCTGGTCGATGGTCCTCCTGGAGCAGAACGGTCATCTGCATTGGCTGGCTGACGTTCGATGTATAGCAAAACTCCAATAGCCCCATTTACCAATCCATCGGCGACGTCTATGTTAGATGTAATCATGTACGGATATCCTACTGCTAATGGCAACATGTATGGCAATCCGTCGGTTTCTGCAACCGACATCTTGTGAAGTTTCCCTTGCTCCCGGCTCTTTTCAGAATTGCTGGAATACCCAAGCATAATATCAGTGGCGATACAGTTGTGTGTGTTTTGAATTGCGTTTCGATTGTATGAATCTACTTCATGGTTGCTGTAATACAATCTGACAGCGTCGGGTACGTTCTCTTTGCACCAGACTTCAGATTTGTGCCTGGACTCAATAAGTGCGATATTATTGACACTTAGTTTGAGTCCATCTCCAATTTTGGTGAGAATCGTCGAAAACAGCTCGTCAGTTTGTCGGACAACACGGACTAATGGGAAGTAGTTGATGCTTTGCCAGAGTACAGATCCTCCGAGTTGGTTGTGTGGTACTGTGTAACACGGACTAGCGCGCACAGGTGGCAGCTGTCTGAAATCGCCGCATAAGATCATGTGAATGCCTCCGAATGGTTGATCGTAAATACCGGTAATCTGCTGTAGTCGATAATTGATTTTTCCAAGTATAGCTGCACTCAACATGCTGATTTCATCAATGAAAACAACTTTCACGCCGACAAACATGTTTCTGTAGGCTTGCAAGTTCTCAGCAGAAAGAAGTTTTGTCACTCGAGAATTTGTGAGACGAAACGCTGAGTGAACTGTCGTTCCGCCAATAGGGACAGCTGCTTTGCCTGTGCTTGCACAAGCAACGTATGCGTTGTTCAGTGAGTTGTGTTCCTGTGTGTAACGATTGTACGTCTCCATCAGGCACTTAACTGAATAAGTTTTCCCACAGCCGGCCGGTCCTGTGAAGAAAACTTGTAGTGTGACGACGACCTCATCTCCGCAGCCATGTAAACGATGTATGACCTCATGAATCAGCTCACGTTGTTCAGGGTTCGTCGTTCGTATCAGCTCACAAAATTGCTGTTTTGGCATCACGTTGCTACGTTTTTTTACGACCGATAATAAGCCTTCTCGCGGGACGATTTGATTGACATCATCGTTGTTCTCGGAACCTTCTCCTCCTAACACCTGCTCGACAAACACTCTCCTTTCCTCAATTTCAGGTGGTTCTCTGCTGTCTGAATTTTGTAGAATCATCATAGCTTCAAGCTCTTGCATCACACTGTCGATGTTGAGATTGTTTTCGAACAGCTGGCGGCGTTCCATGATGGTATCCTTGTTATCATCGAACAGTTGTAGAAATTTATTGCTATCAACAATGTCAGCTATTTCATTGCGGAAAGGCAAGAACAGCAATACCATTTCACGTTGATAATTAACAGTTTCATCTATTTCGTAGCGTCTGTATCGAATTATTCGTCCAATTTTTCGTCTGCGGTGTTCATTTGATGTCGTCCTTCCCACAGTTGTCCTTTCCTCGGTCACCGGTTCTTCAATTTCGTCTTCTTGCACATCTACGTCATCTTCATTGTCGATGAAATCATGAAAATCAGCGTAATACGAAGCAAACTCGGCCAAATATGAAGATTCCAGAGAGGGAGGTCGCTCTTCATATCGCTGAATGATGTTCTTGGTAAATACATCTGTACTGTCTGCTTCGATGTTTTCGCGATCCATTTGTTTCCGACGTTTGCGACAGCGTTGTCTTTCCGATGGCCAAACTGTTGGTATGTACATAATTTGACGGCTCGTTTCGCTCATCGGTTGCCGTAGTAAATACCATGCTGCTTCTTGAGCTGACATTTCAACTGCATTAAGAAGTTTGACACTCAACGCTTTCAATTGGCCCGTGTAGTCCCGGTCAGGATGCTCTTCCATCATCTTAGTCAGCTCACGATTCAAGTTACCCATTCCACGAGCTGATTTGTTCACATATTCCACGACATACTGTGCGCAGCTGTATTCATCCAAGATAAACTGGATATCGATGTTGGATTTGATTTCACCAGCGAGGTAAGGGTTGAATGTGTTCGTCATAAGTTGGTCGAAGTTGCGTTTGAACAACATAGATGGCCTGCGCAAAGTTGAACGCACTACGTCAAGATATGCATCGAATGTCAAACTATGCTCCCTAAGAAAGTCGTCCATGCTAGCGTATGTACGTTCGCTGAGACAGTTGCGTAGCTCCTTGGCCTTTTTTTGGAATGCTATGCGGCGTCCATCAGTTTGAGGCATTGGGATCAATACACGGGTAGTGAGCATTGGCCAGTACGGGATCCCAAATCTACAAGTCGTTTCGCCTCGCTTCGTGCAGGTGAAAGTGTGCTTGTGGATTTGATTGGCGTAGGTGGTATCGTTGGGCACATCTTCTTTGGCGACGGAACTCAGCTTCTCCACGAGCTCGATGGTCTTCGGCATATTTTCTGACACAGTCTCATGTGGATCATCGTGTAACCACAGTAAAATGTGAGCGTGCGGACTTCCTCTATGTTGAAACTCAATGCGAAGGAAATAATCCTCCACGTAGTACTGGCCAAACGGATTGTATGACTGTTTTGATTTCAGCATTTTCATCAATGTACCAACGAGTTTGTGGAAATATATGCAACATGTAATTGGATCGTCACTCACCAAGTTGCACCGCTCTGATGTGTTGAGATCTTCGGCGACTTTGCCAGGATATTTGTTGCTCAACTTGAGCAGTAAATTCAGCAATACTAACCAGCGTACCTCGTTTGCACTAAGAGTGAGAAAGATGGTCGGCTTACCAAGTTGACGGAGCATAGCGAAGAGATCTCGTTTACGAGAGGCCCAGTACTGGACAGAGTTTGGCACCGACTTCATAAAGGCGAGATTCTGCACAACGAATTCTTTGAGAAACTCCGGATCCTCTAACATGCGTCGAGTTACGCTCTCTGTGATCGAAACACTTCGGAATGTGCTGTAAATCCCATCGACCATTCGCAGACGTAGAATCTTCATTGCATCGTATAAGACTTTTTGAGGCGTGGCTCCACGCCTGTCACTCCGTCGTATTTCACTGGTCGCCATCATGTACGGTGTCACTGAAATGTTCATGTTGAAACGGCGGGGCTCTCCGAAGTATATCGCAGGAAATGATAGTTCTTCTGCATGACGGTCATAAATGATGTTAAGAGGCGTTGCCCGATGTCCTGGTGCGATGTCAAGACAATCCTCTTCATTCCACAGTAGTGTGTGCTGTCTCGCAGCAAGAACTTCAGACTCGGGCGTATATTCGGCGGAGATTGCTTCGATCCGATTAGCAGGATCATCTTGAAGGCCTTCATCTGATGGCAATGCAGGCTGCAGTCTTGACAAATCTATTTTGATATCGTACAAACGATATAGACTTGAATTTTGAAGTACATCTAACCATTCCTTGACCGTACGCTTAGACATGTACCCGCTGATGTAATTTGTTTTGTGTGCAAGATTCCTTTTGATGTTAACGTTGATAACATCGTCCTCTTCTAGATGGCGAGGCAAGCATTTTACCATGTCTTGTACGTTGACTGGGACGTTTATCACTTGTCCAATAATTCCATAAGAGAAATCATGACGCAGTCGACGCACTTGCATAAATGGAAGGCGTGGTGAGACCAAACGTTCACTGATAGGATCCAGAGGCGGTAGACCTGGAGGTATGTCAGGATATGAGAAGCCGTTGACCTTTGCGAGAGTAGGAAGCTTACGCTTATTCAGTGATTGTCTACAGGTGTTGCAAGACTTTGTATAATCCTCCTTGCGTAGCTGCCGATTTTCCTTAACGTACCAATCCGAGATTACCTTCAGTTGTAGTGCAGTGATGGTTTTAAGGTCATTCTTGAACCACAATCTGTCACAAACCGAGCAAGCATGGCCAAAATCGTTGTTCAGGAAAGTAGATTGAAATCTCCGTATTGACGATGACCATTTGGTATACCAGGTGGATTGTTCCAGTTGTATTGCTGTTTGGGTTGAAGAAGTATTCGGTTGTACATCAGTCCGAGAAGATGCTGCTCTACGTTGTCGGAATGCACGTTGCCGTTGAGCGTTAGTTAGGGGAACGCTCGTTCTCTCCGCCACGACAGGAACGCTTGTTCTCTCCACCACAGAACAAGACGTTGAAGCAGGTGACTCTGACGTACCGCTGGTGAGGGCTATGTTAGCAGATTTACGTAGCTTGAACCTGCGTTGCCTCTCCGCTGCCGCTTTTGCAAAGGCTCTTACTTGTTCAGGAGTTCTGGTCAATGCTTGACGTAGTCTGTACTCACGTTGTCGCTGAGCATTCGTTCTGGCGGTAGAGGTGGTGTGTGGAACAACGAAAGGTACTGCAGACGTTGACGGCACGATATCCTCCGTCTCCATTGATGTACTGGAAGTTGAAGGCATTTGCTCGTCCGTTTCCATTGTTTTGAGAGTGGTGATTCCTGTTGAACATTTGAAATTGAATGGATGAATTTTTAATTTTAAAGAATCAATTTGAAAACCAAAACACTTATTCAGATCGAAGGTTCAAATTTTTGCTAAATAAATTTGAAATTAATTAAAATTTGTAATTGTAAATGGTGAAGTTGAAAATTAAAACATTTACTTAAATTAGATGTTAAAATTCTTGCTCAACACAGTTTAAATCAAGTTTTCTTATATCTGCCACTTTTTCTTAATATTTGTAATTTTAAAGAATCAATTCGAAAATCAAAACATTTATTCAGATCGAAGGTTCAAATTTTTGCTAAATAAATTTGAAATTAATAAAAATTTGTAAAATAATAATTAATTAATTAATTAATTTTAAACTAATAATTTACTTAACACTATCAACATTTATCAATAGTATGACATAACCTATAAACTCAGTTTCTCAACTTTTGTGTCAATCTAACAATTAATCAATCAATAATAGTTTACGATAATGAAATATCAGTGTACAATTATTTACCTTTATTGTTGTAGTTGTTGTAAATGACGAATCTAAGCACTCCACATTTTCACTACAGACACAGCTGACGATACTTTAACCACACGTGTGAACTTGTATTATGACGCTTTCTTGTTTTTCCAACGCCAAGAACGTTCGAGAAAGACAAAGACAGAGACACAAGCATGCGCCGATTCAATGCGCCTAATTCTCTAGTGCTGCGCGCGCGGCAGACCGATCATAGTTGAGTGGGAGAGAGACGCAAGGCACTCATCGTAACGTTACCGAGCGTTACACTTTTTCATAAGTGACTCCCAGCCGCAACCTAATTTAAGACGTTGTCACGTCAAAAAGCCGGATTAAAATCACAGCGAGTGAAAGCATGAAGAGCGGGTAACACAAGGCATACGCGTTTACCCAGGTCGCTGTGCAATTGGTTAACGTTGAGAAGTCTTTGATGGTTACCCACTCCAAGTTCCATCGTTATTTTCAAATTAGCTTGGAGATGTGACATATTCGCAAGTAAAATTATGACTATGGCCTCAAAGCTCACCAATTTTTCTTTAGCATTTTTCCAAAAATAAGTGAATTTTTGGGTAACTATTTGCGTTTTCTTTAAGTATATGCATTTTAACATTTATATCCTAAAAAAATTGCGGCCAGTTGGAACTACTAAACGGTCTTCTTATGGTGGCAGTTTACATGTTAAATTGCCAGCAATATTTTCCCCTATAAAACTATGTAAATAGTGATACAAATTTCTTTCCTTTTCTTGTGTGTCTGTCTTTACACAACGTCAATACTTCCAGGAAAATGCTCATCCTTCCATCCCAGCACATTATCTTCTATTGCTAAACCAGTTTGGAAATCCATTTTATCTTTAACTTGGATGTGATCAGGCTGAGAATCCCTACGTACTTCGTTATAATTCTGCTCTATCTATTGCTCATTGGGTGTTGTCAGTTTAGCGGTCAGGTACGCTTTTACTTTCAATTTTAATTTTTTAAATACAACTTTGAAGAAGGTACCTTTGTAACACGCGCGCAATTTGTAGACAAGGCTGCTCGCAATGCGACTTGGTCGGCGACTGCTGACTTTGCATGCTGGCAAACCTCGACCACACATGTGAAACGCGCGAGTCCCGCGCTTTGTACCCCGCAGTCTTCACCCGACCGTTACTGAGTCGCTCTCGAAATTCTTACGGTATAGGAAAACTCGCCAAATTAATATCGTAAGGCAGGGCAAGCCCTTCTCATTGGGTTTTTTTTAAACTTTGCATTGACCAACCTGTATATACTCGGGTTGTTCGCTTTGTCCTCCTCAAATATCGATCTTTACAATTTTCCTGAATTTTTTCAATTTCCTATTTAACTCGGTCAATTTTGCTGAGTTAATGGGAGTATAAATCCTGTATTCTTTATCTTGATCGGTACCATCGTATGCCTCAATTTGTTCTTTACATTTCATGGGTTTTCGCATATTTCTTGATGTTCATTTCATGATTCAGTATCACCGCCGTTGTCATTGGTCGGCTACCGATGCTTATCTTTCTTGCCTTTGCCGACTTTATGGTTATTTTTCCTTTTAGGGCATACAAGAGAAAGATCATGTCTAATTCCATATCTTCAGCAATTTTCCTGATTTCCAGGATGCCTGTCTTATTGTATTTAATTAGACTAATAGTTTCCATCAGTTTGCTCTATGAGGTGTTGAAGCTTTTTACAAGGGGCTTTAAGTTAACTTTTCCCCGGTGGCAACATATGGAAGCTGTAACGTTACGTTTTTTATTACCTCATTTTAGTCAGTCGGATTTAATTAAATCTGATTCTTCGGTCGTTATTTTAAACGAGACAAGTCCGAATCTTAAGGTAACGTTGTGAAATACCCTCTATCTCACTTGGCTGTGTCAAAACCTGACTCGAACAGCGCAGTCTAACTCCGGCCGAATGTTTCTTTATTTAACCGGATGTGTGGTAACTTTTACAAGAGATATGCGATGTCTGTGACTATTACGACGAGTCTATGATAGGTAGGAATCTAGGATTTTGATAGATCAATGGTGTATGTATGGGTCATAAGCCGTTGAAGTTTCAACCAGATTCTCCTGTTAGTTTAGCCGCTATTCCACCGTAAGCGAAATGTAATACACTAAAAATCTGTCTCTCTTTGGCATTAGAATTTAAAATTATCAATTTCCTGTTTGGAAAAATCTGAAGAAGAATAAGACGCGTTGAGTGCGTGGCCAAAGCGGTCTTACGGTGGGAGAGAAAAGTCGCGAAAGTGGGGCGTTTAGGGCGCGCTTATAGGTCAAGAGTCAAGAAAGAGAAAGGGCTCAAGCTTGATAATTTACTCGCTCGTCACGGAGGATAAGAGGAGATGGCTATTCTCCACGGGAGATGAGCATGAGAGGTAGAGATCAGAAAAATCGTATATTAATATTTTGACAAACTCTTGCTGGATAAACCCAAAATCTGAGGGGCCCATGTAAGATAATTGCCTATTGTGAATTGTTTGGTGGAGTCCCGATTCGGTCCGAGATAAAGTAAAAGGTGTGTGTTTATTTGGTACGTTTCAACTGCGTGTCGATAAGCGCTAACTTCGAGGGCCAAGGAAACTGAGAGAGTGTCCGTCGAGTGTCAAGTAAGTGAGGAGCGCGGAGCTTGAAGCACCAGCGGACCGACGGTCCGGAGCGCAGCGAGTAACGTCCACGTCGGGCTCGAGACGAGCTCTCGAGCAGGGCCGTTAGGAGGAGAGATCCTTGGAAGCAGAGGTGTATTGGGGCCGGAACGCACCGGTACGCCGTTCCGGGACTTTTTTGAGTAAGTAACCGGAACGCGTTCCGGAGCTATTTCTCTACTCGAATCTGTAAAATTATTTTTGTAAATATGTTAGCAACTATACATTGTACTGGTATAATTATATTGTTTCTTTTTACATTATTGTAATATTTTACATTATTATGTGGAAATTTTTGTAAATATGTAAGTATAGGTATACTCAGAACTTTGATTTTCTTTCGACACGACCCAGGAGATAATCACTTGTTAGCCTTAATTAAGAGTTCATTTAGCACCAAAGATTTTGACATATCATTATTTCTCGGAGTAATTAACATCGTTACAAAGCTGTATTATCACGAAGTAACTTTGCAGAAATATATACACACTTTTGTCCATACCCCTAATATGATCTGTTTTTATTTCATTGTCTTCAAGGAGAAGACGTGCTCAACGATATGCTTTTAGAAGTTTATGTAGGTGTCTTATTGCACTGGTGCACTATTGAAAGAGGTTATTTTGCACCAATTGTTGACGGTGAGCATCGAATCTGTCGTGTCTGCGGTTATACTGGGCTTCTCTACTGTGCTGGAGTGGTAGTTGTATTTGTTCCTCACTTTGGGCGGAAGGTCTTGTGCGATCTGTGGCACCAACCAGGCAATCAATGGTGGGGAACGCCTTCTGATGAGAGGTCTCTCTGTTGTGGAGGCATCGTGGAAATCTGAAACAAGATGAAGGGTAATGCTACTGCGTACAATAATGTATGTAGGTGTAATGGTGCCAAAATGGATTGGTAATTTTGCTGAGGTGATACATACCAATGTCAACGCATAACATGCTAGGAAGTGGTTAATTTTCTCGTTTGATCATTGTGAAGTGTGTGTGTTAAAGTTAGGTTAGGGAAATGACGTAAATTAAAAAATCGAATAATAAAATATGAAGTAATAAAAGCGTACATTACTTATTCTGATAAAAAAAGTTGATTTCATTCCGTTACGCTTTGTTTGTGGTTATGAATGCCTACATCTCACTCCATTTGGAACATACACTACCCTTTCCATTCTTACTTGGGGCAGCTAGAAAGTTGTTAATAGCCACATGAAACTGCATAAAAGATGCGGCAATGCCGGTCCAACTACACCTGCATAATAAGGTCGTCAAAATGCTCGTCAGTGTTTTACTATTAAAGACCTCGCTCTATTATTCGATATTAATGTGAAATTTTTATTCCTTATGCATAAGTTGGGGAATGCAAACCGCTCCGACCAAATATAAGAGGGTTCGTTGCACGAAGTATCGTATTTGGTATATGGCAACTCATCTTCTGTCGAAATTAAAAAGGAGCAGTACATTTGAAGTGTGGTTATTTTGGGGATTTAGTAGTGAAGGTGAACTTCAAAATGGTGGCTCAATTATTGGTTTTGATGAAGTGCATATAAAAAAACATCGTTGAATAATAATAGGGTTCTGTTATACTCATCAACTTGCTCGTTGGCGTGTGGAGTTGCCGTGGTAGTGAGTACCTGCTTTATTCCTAAATTAGTACAAAATTGATACAAAGCATTACTCTTGAAGGCAGTTCCCATATCACAAACTTCTTGAACGTTTCTATAATCACGCTTAAACCTTATAACCGGTGTTGGTTTCGTTGTCGGTACCGCTTTGATAATGACACTTCGTAAACGTGCCTGCAGTCACCAAGAGATATATGTTATTGCGGACACTTTTTACCAACGAACCTAGGGTGATTTATGTGAATGGTGTTCATTGGAATTGGTTCTTTTCAAATGGATGTAAAAAGCCAGGTACTTCCTCGGAATGTTTTGTGTAACTTCGCATAGAAGGAAACCAGTAATGCTTTGCTGCGCTCGAGTATTCTATCGACAGCAATATGTTCAGTTGTGTGTATGTAAGAAAATACAAAGACCTACTTTCTATAGCTCCTTGGACTATTATACCTTATAGTAGTAATAAGCTGAAAGCCGTCTGGCCACGGACTGACAGTTCTACACATATAGTTTGATTTAATTGAGAAAATTACCCGATTCTCTCAGACGGTCTTACCATCTCACGGCGTACGCCGCCAAAACTCTTGGCGGCTCCTTCGATGTCTTGACTTCGTGACTGTTACCTGGATTCTATCGTTGTTTTTGGCGTTTTTGGATTCAGGATGAGCGATCCGGAATTGGTACTGGTGCAGTCTTCCGTCATATCGGGGAGTAATCAGTTACTTGACATCAAGTTTAGCTGGGCTTCGGGCAAAGAGCTTTAGGAAGCTACTTCAGCTACTGGACCAGTTTGGCTTACGGTTAACAACTGCTCGGCAACATGAGCCCTTCGCCAATAGTTATTCATGATTTTACTAACATCCTATTCTCACAAAGATATCACAATTGTAAAAATGAAACAACCTCATAAATTCTACTATAAGACCTTCATTCTGTCAAGATTTCTACCCTAATCCTCATTAAATGAACATATTCCGATCTTTATGACTCAAAATGGTGCAATTTGCTTTGCGCATCGATAGTAGGATTATTGATAAATCATACTTATTCTAACTATACTATAGGAAAACCACCGCCCGAAAATATAAATTCATTTTGTCAATTATTAAGGAAGTTATTATTGAAATTCATTACTTACTGTAATCGCAATCTCGGCGCCAGTCTGGTGCCGCACAAGTGCGAAGGTCTTACCAAGTAGAAATGGTCTTTTAAACTGTTAAATGAGAAATACTAAAGGAGTTCAATGTTAATCTTGACGGACGTATTGTAAATATCTGATCGTTCATCGCTTCGTTGTGGATACGTAGGGTATAGTCAACATGTAGCTGTGTTTTATTGTTCTTTTCTACACTAGTAAAATAGGGCTTGGGTATCCCTAGAACGGTTCTGTTATATGTCTGCTGCGAATTTCCTACAATAGCTTCAAGTAGTTTCCCAGTTTCAACCACTATACCTCAAATAGTTTTCCACCCGTAACGACGCCACCACCAAAAATGCATGCATTACATGCAGAAGACCTATTCTCACTTTCAGAACTGTAGAGGAGTGTTGGCCCACTAGGGATATTACCAATTTCAGCAGTGAGCCCAATTGAAGTATCAAACGCAAGGGACAAAAACGAACATAACAAGAAGTGGCAGCTTACATGACTCTTGGAGCCGGGACAGGGTATGGAATCACGAAAAGTATGGTTTACTACGATCTCCGATCTCACAAATTCGAAAATTGATCGAAATCGAAATTGATTCGCAAAATGTCGAGTCAATGTTGTAACGAAGCATATTTTCGGGGTAGGGTAGACACACTTGTCTTTTAGCTGAAAGCCTCAAGTGTTCCGTGGTATCATTAACACATCTGGCAAGAGTCAAAATTCCACTTAGTGCCCTGGTTTATTACTGTTGATGTAAATACATCAACACTCTCCCCTATTTAATATCTTTATGTTTTGAGAACACAGACACATGTATTTTCTTAAATTAACGATTCTATGGAGCAACGAGTAACTTGTACTTGTAACTTGTACCGATGTAGTCACCATTTTGCAATAAACCAAAAAGTCGCAGTTTCAGTTCAATTATTTCAAATAAACCAACAGGTTATGGGCACAGTTACGCATTGAGCTAAAGTGAATAATTGGACGAAATAACTGTGTTGGAGCGATATTTTTGACGAAAACTCCGAGGACCGATTTTGAGGTTAGAACCACGTGCACACGCAATGGATTCAACCAGGACAATCAACGTTGGCCTCCTAGAAGGAAAAGCAAATTGGAACACATGGAGATACAAAATAAGTATTTGCCTACGAGGGATCCCCAGAGCGTTAGACGTAATTGAAGGCAGGTTAGAGAAGCCAGACTCACTTCCTGAGGACGCAACCTCTGAGGCAAGAGAGGCGTATCAGACTCAGCTTGATGTTTTTAATAAGGCGGATAGCCACACACTGATTGTGTTAACCACTAACATGTCAGAAGAGACGTTACAAAAAATCATGCGTCTCACATCAGCCCGAGAAGTGTGGGTAGAACTTCATACACTATTTGACTGCGTCTCTGAAGATAAAGTGTACAACTTATGCCTGCAATTCTTCAGCTGCAAAAAGGCAAATGTGGATGAAATCGCAACACATGTCTCAAAACTAAAGAACCTGTGGAGCGAATTAAAGCAGGAAATGTCCAAAGATGACGGAATGAAGTACGATCTGCCAGATGTATTTATGATCTGTAAAATACTAGGTACACTGCCAGAAGAATATTTTTCGTTCAAGTCTAGCTGGATGTTGATGTCAAAAACCGAAAGGACAGTCGACAACCTGACCAATCAGCTGTGTGCGTATGAGAGGGCACTCAGAAGCAAAGAAGTCTCATCTCAACAAGAAGCACTCTACTTTAATTCGTCCAAACAGCAAACTCAGCAGCAGAACTCTTCGAAAGACAACCTCCAAAAGAGCAACAAAAAGAAAATCTGTCCTTACTGCAAGAAACCTAATCACACTATCAAACAATGCAGAAAGTGGATCGCCGATGGAAAACCTCCCAAGCCCAGCAACTCAGGAACATCAGAAAGCGGTGCCAACATGACTTTGGTCGCTATAACCTCGATTGTGATGAACTCGGAGTGCAACTCTGACGATTGGTTTGTATATAATGGAGCAACGAGCCATGTTTCTATGAATAGGAGTATCTTCAGAACATTTGAACCATTCTCTACGGAACACTGAGTGACCACAGCGAACGGTGTGAAGGTTGCAGCCTTTGGAAAAGGTGATATCGACATCGAAGCAGCGGTCAACGGCAAGTGGCACAAGCTCACGTTGGCTGATGTATGGTGCGTTCCTGGGATCCAGAGAAATCTATTCTCAGTCCTTGCAGCCCAAGACAGAAACAAAGACAGCAGGTTCAACTCGTCTCCAGAGGTGTGCAATTTCATCATCAACGGCGAAACAAGATTAATTGGAAATCGTGAGCAGTTTGGTGGACTCTACAAGCTGAGAGTAAGGAACGTGAACAAAAGTGCATTCAAGGAGGTAAATGCAACAGAAAAGGACAACCTTCTCCAACTTTATCATGAACGATTCGGGCATCAGAACAAGCGACACGTGAGATCCCTCCTAAACAAAGAGCTGGGAATTCACGTTGAGGTGGACAGCGAACTCTGTGAAGGCTGCGTTTATGGCAAGGCTCATCGTCTGCCTTTCGGAACGAGGTCTGGAACAACGAAACCGGGAGAGCGGATTCACACAGACGTCTGCGGCCCATTCGACGACTCAATGTCAGGATACAAGTATTTCGTCCTCTTCAAGGATGATTTTACGAAGTTCAGGACCATTTACTTCATCAGAGAAAAGTCTGAAGTTCCAAAGAAATTACTCCAATTTGTTGCAGAAGCAAAGACTCTCGGACACACCATCATGGAGCTGCTGAGTGACAATGGCAAAGAATTCGATAACCAGTATGTCAGAAAAATCTTGCAGAAAGAAGGAATTGTTCAACGACTTGTCACGCCTTACACTCCCGAACAAAACGGATCCAGCGAAAGAGAGAACCGCACCGTGGTCGAGTCTGCTCGAGCAATGATGCATGCTCATGGAAAACTTCCACAAACACTTTGGGCCGAGTTGATCCGGACAGCAGCCTACATTCTCAACAGGACTGGACCTTCTCACGCTGAGGGAACATCTCCCTACGAGAAATGGTACGGCAGGAAACCAGGTCTGAAACATCTTCGGGTTATCGGGTCTACCTGCTATGCGCATGTTCCCAAGCAACAAAGGAAGAAGATGAATCCAAAGGCTACCAAAGGAATTCTTATTGGATACGACAACGACGACGGCTACAGGATCTTCTGTGAAGAGGAAGGTAAACTAATTCGATCGAGAGATGTCATTTTCGAGGAGAAAGTGTTGCAGAACAAGAACGATATCCATCCTTAGGGAAGCTCAGACCCTTCTGTTCAACCAGAACAAGATTCGACCCCTGAAGAACAGCAAGATGACGACGAAATACAGAGCGAAGAGGAGGAAGATGAACTCTGGGACCTGAGTACTGAAGACGAAGCTGAAACTCAACTAGAACAAAAAGGTGCTTAAAGTTCAGATGAAACCAACGTTCGACAACTTCATGAACGTTCTTCTCTCAATCCTCCGTCAAAGTATAAAGACTTCGTGATGTATCTCTCAAGCCCTCAACAAGAACCTGAATCCTTCAGTGAAGCCATTAAATTAGACCAACAGGACCATTGGAAGGAAGCTATGCGTCGGGAGATGAAAGCTCTTGATGAGAATAAAACTTGGGAACTGGTAGATCTGCCTCCAGGAAAAAGAGCCATTTCAAATAAATGGGTCTACCGACTTAAAACAAATGCCGATGGATCGATTGATAAATTCAAAGCCAGATTGGTCATCAAAGGGTATTCACAACGGAAAGGAGTGGAGTACAACCAAACCTTCAGCCCAGTGGCCAGGACATCAACCATCAGAACATTGCTCAGTGTTGCTGCAAAAGAGAAAATGAAACTAGCACAGATCGACGTTTCAACGGCATTTCTCTATGGTGACCTCAAGGAAACTATATACATGCAACAACCTGAAGGACATGGTGATGGATCTGCCAAGGTATGCCGCCTGAAGAAAAGCCTGTATGGTCTGAAGCAAGCTCCTCGATGCTGGAATGAGAAGTTCAGCAACTACATAGTCAGCCTGGGATTTCAACGAAGTGAAGCTGATCCTTGTCTCTTCATGAGGCAAAAAGGACAGAAGAAGATGTTCTTTGTTCTCTACGTTGACGATGGAATGATTGCGGCTGAAGATGAGCAGGAACTCCAGAAGTTCTTAGATGATCTGAAACGGGAGTTTAAAATCACCTCAAAGCCAGCATCGTACTACCTGGGATTGGAAATCAACCAAGGAAAAGATGGTTCAATAAGGATGAGCCAAGCTCATTACACGGAAACCGTACTGGAGAGATTCAACATGAGCCGCTGCAAGGCTGTGACTACTCCAATCACTAAGGACAATGACGCAGAAGAGAGCCCTAGGAACTCTGAGTTTCCATACAGACAAGCTATTGGAGCACTCATGTTTCTCATGTGTGGCACCCGACCAGACATCGCGTATGCTGTCAGCGTCGCCTCCAGGAACCTTGACAAACCAACTGAACGAGATGTGCTCAAGGTGAAGAGGATGCTGCGGTATTTGAGAGGTACAACAGATCTTGGACTGGTCATGCAGGCTTCAACTAGTCTGTCCTATCGGGATGACTTTCGAGGCGTGACGTCACAGCGCTACATTGTGATATTCTCGGAGCGTTCACTCTCCGTTATTCCGCGTGTTTGTATAAATTCGCAACGAAAGTAAACACTTACGGCATCGAAACATATTGGAGACCGGTTTTAATGATGCAGGTCGGGGCGGTATACGTTAGTACTCTCGTGACCCAGAAATTTGTCAAAACCATGATTATTAGGTTAAACAGGAAAAATATTATATGATCGAAAGAGGACGGTCTCTGCAAGATGAAAAATATAACAAAAGTGAAAACATTTCACTGTCAGAGATATTAAGTCATCACTGGTGATTCGCGTACGAACAAGTTTTCGGGTCTGGAAACGGCACAGATAATAACGGTAGTAATAAAAAATATTAAAATATAAACGGTAATAATAATAAAAAGTAATCAACACACCTCTCCTCGGAAATACATAAAACGGCTGTATAGATAGAAAACGTTACAAATACGTAGCGATATGGTTAGTTCCCTTTGCGTAGCGAGTTTCCTTGTTCCTCGTAAGGAAGAGACCAAGACTAATTTTTCTAGCGCCTCGTAGGTACACAACTAATGATGGATCGTGACCTTTGTAGGGTTGTACTACTTTTTCCTGCGTAGCGTAGGTATACAGTTATCGGGTGTCTCTTACCTATCTATACCCCAGATCGCTTCCGTAAGTTCAGTTACTCTATCGAACGATAGACGATAGATATCAATCCAGTCGCATCCGATAGTTTCTCTGCACAAATATGGAGTCTACAAGGTTTACCGTTATGAAAGATAAGCTGGTCAAAGTGAAACGTTTTGATTTACAAGGGCGTCAACTGGAATTTAAAGTGAAACCGATACCAGAAGATGAAGACCCTGTACTATGGTTTAAGACAGCGATTGAAGACGCGGTGAATTATACAACCACGCACTTATCTGGAAGCGATAAAGTCGGTATTACATTTTGTGGAAAATCTTTCGAACGAGGCGATGGCTGGATGAATTTCCGGGATGTAGTAGATTTAAAAATGGAAGATGTGTGGGATATGATTTCAAAAATATTCCAGTCGAATTCGGAAGGTTTAAGTACAGACACTTTCTGTTTGAAACTGCTGTCTGTTAAAATGCCGAAAGGTCGTGGGCGAAGCCGTACTCAACATAATGCTTATGAGGACGAATGTCGAATAAGGCGTGGTATCGTGCAGATAAAAAATGTTGATAATAACTGCTTACCTCGTGCATTGATTGTTGGGAAGGCCTACGCTGATTGCGCACCGGACCGCCAAAAATTGCGAAGGGATATTGGAAAATTGCAAACTAGCAGAATGGCGGAACTTTTGGCAGCAACAGGTATTCGAATACCTGAAGATGGCGCGGGAATCAGAGAACTAGAGCAATTTCAACGGTTTCTTAGCGATTACAATATAGTTGTTTATAAGTACTGTTCTAAGGGTCGCGAAGTTTTATTTGAAGGACCGTCAGCAAAGAAGACGATAAATCTTTTGCACCATAGGGAACATTATAACGTAATTATTTCGCTAACCGCTGCATTCGCATGCTCTTACTTTTGTGAGGATTGTCGCACCCCATACAACGTTAAATCTAATCACCGATGTGAGAAAGCGTGTCCCTGTTGCCAGCTAACTCCAGTATGTCCGATAGAATGCTGCGAGATACTTTGTGATAAGTGCAACAGGAAATTTCGGGGACAATTATGCTTTGACAATCACAAGACCTCACTGTGCGAAAAAGTGAGAAGATGTAACGACTGCCTAAAGACTGTGCCAACTAATAGGATTCATATCTGTGGGGAGATATTTTGTAAAATGTGTCAAAAACACCAGCCACAACCCCATTATTGTTACATTCGAAGAGATCAAAGACAACCAAAAACCGATGACGTATTATTTGTTTTCTACGATTTGGAAACCAGACAAGATGAACCATTCGGGGAAAATCAACAGCTTCACATTCCTAACCTGTGCATCTTTCAACAACGTTGTTATCAGTGCATTAATATGTCAGCTGATAAGTTGTTATGTTCGAAATGTGGGGTGAGAAAACAGATATTATATACCAAAGACCCCATTTCACAGTTTTTACATCATATACTGACGATTCGCAAGAAATTTAAAAATGTTATTGTGTTGGCTCATAACGGTCAAGCATTTGACAATCAATTCATCTTGAGATATTTTTTCGAAAATACCGACAAGAAACCCGAACTTATTATGCGAGGAACTAAGATAATTTTGATGCAACTAGCAAATGTCAGGTTTATAGATTCCCTCAATTATTTTCCGATGCCCCTATCAGCTCTCCCTAAAGCGTTTGACCTCCCTGACAAATCCAAAGGTTATTTTCCTCATTTATTCAATACCGAGACCAATCAAACCTATTCAGGTCCCTTACCAGACATTAAATACTACGGGGTAGACGAGATGAAGCCGGATGTACGTCAAGAATTTATGAAATGGCATGAGGAGCATAAAAATGACAATTTCACCCTGCGACGAGATCTTGTGGATTACTGTGAGTCAGACGTGGAAATTCTAACAGAAGCTTGCTTGAAATTCCGCAGGATTATGCTGGAAGAATGTAATGTTTGTCCATTCACAGAGGCGTGCACTATAGCGAGCGTAAGTACAGTTCGACCAACGTAGCTTGAGCCCTGAGATTTAGTTGCGCCGTAGAGCAAACTGGTTGAAGGGTGGGGACGACATTTGGAAAGTATTACTCGCGCGGAGAACATCCCGGTACAGTCTGGTACAAATATTTTCTTGCGTTTGTTTGTATTTCGTTGCGGTTTTTTTACTGATAAAAATATGGATTTAGCTAGTAAAGTGAAAAATAGAGTTCTGAGCGGACAAGGCAGAGAAATTATATTTTCGATGCTACAGTTCATGAAGGAAGAGTGCAAAGCCGAGGGCCCTATTATTCCCTTACACAAGGTAATTAATTCTTTAAATATGTTGTCGATAAATTGTTGTAATTATGTCGATAGTGAAAAAACAAAAACTATTTAGGTAACTTTAAAAACAAAAAATGCAACACCTTTACAATATTTATTTACATAAATTGACCTTACTCATTCAGATATTATTAATATTAGATATTTATTAATACATGGTATATGTTATGTGACGAATTGTTTCATCAATTCGTACTATTATTTATAGGTTCAAGAACGTGTTGCTGCTGCTACAGGAATCAGCTTAAGTTCTGTTAAGAGAATAAATGCAGAGGGAAAACAGGTCCTCCGAAATGCCGGCAGTTCATTTTCTACTCCAAACAGAAAAGTTGTAAATAGAAATAGTTCAAAAAAGTTAGATGATTTCGATAAGGGAGTACTAAGAAACACAATAATAAATTGTCACATAACCGAAAAGAAAATCCCGACGTTGCCTCTCATATATCAAAAATTTTGCTTAAATGTAGATTACCTAGGGTGTAAGGAATCCCTTCGCAAAGAAATTCACCAGTTGGGATTTCGATGGAGAAAATTTGAAAATAATCGAAAGATTTTAATAGAAAAACATGACATACGTCACCAAAGAATCGTTTTTTTAAGACAGTCGCGAATATACAGAGGGGAAGGACGTCCTTTTGTTTACACAGATGAGACATATATACACGCATCCCATAGTAATATGAAGGCTTGGTCTGACGACTCCGTGGAGGGATTAAGAAAACCCATTTCTAAGGGGGCGCGGATGATTATTTTGAACGCTGGCGGTGAGAATGGATTTATACCCAATGCCTATGTTAGGTGGAAATCTACATGTGTGACCGGGGACTATCACAGCGAAATGAATTATATAAATTATGAAAAATGGCTACGAGAAATGTTGATTCCAAATTTACCCCCTAAGAGTGTACTTGTCATCGATAACGCGCCGTATCATAACAAGCAAATAGAAAAATGTCCCTCTTCAGCGACGAAAAAGGATGATATGAAGACGTGGCTCCACCAACGGAATATTTCTTTCAGTAGTGAAATGTTAAAGCCCGAATTGTATGCTTTAATAAAACTACATAAGCCCGGATATAAAAGGTATGCGATTGACCGGATGATACAAGATGCTGGTCATGATGTCTTAAGGCTGCCACCATACCACCCCGATTTGAACCCTATAGAACTTGTGTGGGCATCAATGAAATCATACGTAGCAGAAAGGAATGTTGATTTTAACTTTTCAAAAGTAGAGCAACTCTGCGACGACTTCTTCGCCCAATTTTCTACAGAAGAATGGAAGACGAGGTGCGACCATACCAAAGGAATTGAGGCCAAATACATAGAACAAGAGCCGTCTATAGACACCATTGTAGATAAGTTAATTATTAACCTAGGAGATTGTGACAGCGACAGTGATTATTCGGACATGGAAAGTGTAAACGACGACATGGAAAATGATTAGATTTCATTTTTGTTGCTTCTCTAAACTATTTAGTGGCCCAGGAAATTGTAAATTAATTGTTTTTACAATGTATTTTAATTTTCAGAACATTTTTAATTGAAATTAGGAAAAGTGTGAAATTGGTTACACCTCTGTTTATTTATTTTTAGTTCTTAATTTAATTGCAGGATTTTATTACACATGTATTCATTTCACTCCTTTTCACTCATCAAATGTTAAAATAAAATAAGATAAAGTACATATTGTAACGAAATAAAATTTTTGTATATCTTCTTTGTTAATTACGTTTAAACTTTCTACCGAACTGAATTGTCATTTCTATATTGATACTGCTATTGATTTGCTGCGAAAAATAGTTAGAAGGCTCGGAAAAATATGAGCGATAGCTCATTCGACGCGGAATGCAAATCTGAGAAACGGGGTTTTGAGGATTTTTTCTGCTAAGAAAAATTGCAATTGTTATCAACAAAAAACGAAAAATAAAAACGCTCTTTCGATTTTTTGATGACAACTCAAAAACCATAAGAGATAGAGGAATTCGCAAAAATGATCCTTAAAGAGGAGGAAATTTACATTAAAAAAGTCCCTACTCCCGGATTTCTATCTCTAATATTTATATTTTTAATTTGTTGCTGAAAGTAAGGCTCCACGCGAACGTTAAGGCGTGCGCTCGCTGCCTCTGAAACGACTACGTCATAGAAAATTATCTTTTTAAGGTACTAAGTATTAGTTTACAAATTTAAAACAAACTTTATTGTATTCTGCACACTTGAAAGAATAATTTCCCGTCGGAAAAAAAATCTAATTGCATTTTTCAAAAAGCTAGCCTATTGTCAATAAGATAGTTATTTTCGTACTTCCGTCTTCATTGAAAGAAGGCTAAATGTTTAAATAATTTCACCATAAATATTTTTCTTCTTGGAGTCCTTTCTATTAGTGTCCTCAATAAGATGACATCATAAAATTATTTAAAATCTCTTCGTTTTGTCATCAAAAAATCGAAAGAGCGTTTTTATTTTTCGTTTTTTGTTAATAACAATTGCAATTTTTCTTAGCAGAAAAAAATCCTCAAAACCCATTTCTCAGATTTGCATTCCGCGTCGAATGAGCTATCGCTCATATTTTTCCGAGCCTTCTAACTATTTTTCGCAGTAAACACACATCTTGACTAGACTATGATTAATGTTTAGTATGATATTTAATATTAATGCTTAATTATTTATTGCAATAAGCACTATTTGCTGATTAGAAAACACATACAAATTTTATTGCTAATGAATATTATTTAACGAGCGGCACGGGTCACCCGTACCGTTTCAGACTGTACCCTGGTTGGCCTTATAAGTTTTATGTTTACGACATAAAAATTCGTGTTCGACTCCGTCTGTTATTTCTATCTCACACCAACGTCTACTCTCTCGCTTCCTCGTTTGCGCATTTCGCGGCTCAAGCTACGTTGGTTTCACTGTAACTTGATATACAGGCGTAATTTCCTTCCGCCCAATACGATCGGCATCATTCCGAAAGGTGGATACAGAGCAACCGAAAATCAGTCTTGTGTAGCAATAATGTGGCTGGTACAGGAAGAAGAACGAAGGAATATTAAAATACAACATGCTTTCAATGGTAGAGAAGTTATTTTGCATGGTTGCAAGGTTGACGGCTTTTGTAAGGAAACTAAGCAGGTGTTCGAATTTCACGGGTGCTATTTCCATGGACATCCACAGTGCATGCGTCACAATAGAGCAGCACCGCTACGAGATGACCCTACGGATACCTTAGACAGACGTTATGAAGCAACTGTAGCAAAAACCGACAGACTGCGAAGCCTTGGGTACGAAGTCATAGAGAAATGGGAGTGTGAATTTAATAAACCACTCGCAACACATCCTCTAGTACCTTTGAACCCACGCGATGCCTTCTACGGAGGGCGATCAGGAAATACTCATACCTTTTACGAATGCAAAACGGGAGAAAAATTCAATTACATCGATATATGCTCCCTATACCCCTGGGTGTGTAAGAATGGTGTGTTCCCCGTTCATCACCCGAAATTATTTATCGAAGAGGAAACGCAAAATGTAGATTTGCAAAAAACGTCTGGTCTGATAAAATGTACCATTTTACCTCCAGATAATCTCTATCATCCAGTATTACCACAGAAAATGAACGGAAAACTGATGTTTGTATTATGCCGTTCGTGTGGAGAAACTTTAAATCGTGGTCGATATACGCACGACGAGACATATAGAGCATTAGCCGGAACATGGGTTATTGAAGAAGTTGTTAAGGCACTGGAGATGGGTTATACGCCAATCAAAATTTATGATCACGGATACGGTCATCCATCGCAAAGGTGGGTCGAAGTGTACGGAAAGAAAAAACACCAAGTCTTCCACCAACGTTGGTTGGTGTAACGTTGGTGGAAGCCTTGGTGTTTTTTCTTTCCGCAAAATTTATGAGATTTGGGCGTATGAAACGGAACAATATGATAACGTGAACAAAACCGGTGGTCTGTTTGCAGCAATGATGAATAAATTTTTAAAACTAAAACAAGAAGCGAGCGGTTTTCCCAGTCATTGTACCACCAGGGAAGAACGGATGCATTATATCGAGACATTCCTGGAGCAAGAGGGTATACAACTTGATTTTTCAGCAATTGAAAACAATGCGGGGTTCAGAACACTGGCAAAACTAATTCTCAACAGCTTCTGGGGCAAATTTGGACAAAGAGAGAATCAGCCAAAAACGTCGATAATAAATGACCCCTCTGAATGGTTTGCCATGCTAACGGACCCCTCAATCATAGTAAACACAGCTCTCTCCATTAATTAGAACGTTTTAATAGTCAATTGGGAATCTAAAGAAGAGGCAGCTGACAACTTGTCCACTGTTAATGTAGTTGTAGCTGCGTTTACTACATCGCAAGCTCGTCTAAAACTCTACTCTTACATCGAGAAACTAGGCGATCGCGTTTTATATTATGATACTGACAGTGTCCTTTATGTTTCTCGCCCGGGAGAATATTGGGAGCCGCCTATAGGGGACTGCATCGGAGACATGACCAACGAACTCCCTGTTGGTACTCACATCTCAGAATTTGTATCTGGTGGACCTAAAACGTATGCATATAAGTTATGTCCAACAGGTGAGGAAATCTGCAAGATGAAAGGTATCAGGTTGAGTTGGAACGCAAGTCAGATTGCAAATTTTGAAAGTATGAAACGACTAATTTTGAATGACGAAGAAGCGCAATCATTAACCATCACCGGAAGACAGATTCGTACAACAGAGGACCACAATGTGATCACAAAGCAGGTGGAGAAGATCTACAAACCGACCTCTTGTAAACGACGATTTATGGCGAATTTCGGATCTTACCCCTACGGACACAAACGGTGGAAGGAGAGCGAATAAATGTTACTTATTTCAATAAATGTTACATATTCCAATGAATGTAGTCAAAGAATTTGTGATTTGCAAAGTAAAGGACTTATCTCTCAATTAGTACACAGTTTTCCAAATTAGTAAATTTCGAAAGTGTTAGGGACATAATTTTAGAAAAATTGAGCCTATTTATGCATCCTCCATACAAATTAGACGTACAAAGAATATGAAGTTGTCACCCAGAATTACACGAAATTATATCATAACGCATTATACGAAGGGAATGTTTCAAAGTGTCCACTCTTGTACTCCTATCCGTTATAAAAAAACTAAAAATGTAATTCATGTACTTAATTAATATTTATATTAAAATGATATCTAAACTATATATCTTTTGTATTTGCATTTGTATAAATTTTTAAACTACACCTCTATTGTTAACTTATAATTACTACGTATACACAAGTATCTATTGTGAAGCTTTTAATTTCGAAATATAATACCTAGTTATGTAAGTAAGCCTTTTATTGTTAGTTCATTTCTAATGACACAGAAAATAAATATTGTAATAATTTGATTACGAAACATTCTGTTACTATCAAATTTTGAAAGATATTTGTCATTGCGTCATTACGGCTGTTCAGTAAAAGAATCGTCATAAAAACAGCTCCGGTGCGCAATCAGCGTACGCCTTCCCAACAATCAATGCACGAGGTAAGCAGTTATTATCAACATTTTTTATCTGCACGATACCACGCCTTATTCGACATTCGTCCTATAAGCATTATGTTGAGTACGGCTTCGCCCACGACCTTTCGGCATTTTAACAGACAGCAGTTTCAAACAGAAAGTGTCTGTACTTAAACCTTCCGAATTCGACTGGAATATTTTTGAAATCATATCCCACACATCTTCCATTTTTAAATCTACTACATCCCGGAAATTCATCCAGCCATCGCCTCGTTCGAAAGATTTTCCACAAAATGTAATACCGACTTTATCGCTTCCAGATAAGTGCGTGGTTGTATAATTCACCGCGTCTTCAATCGCTGTCTTAAACCATAGTACAGGGTCTTCATCTTCTGGTATCGGTTTCACTTTAAATTCCAGTTGACGCCCTTGTAAATCAAAACGTTTCACTTTGACCAGCTTATCTTTCATAACGGTAAACCTTGTAGACTCCATATTTGTGCAGAGAAACTATCGGATGCGACTGGATTGATATCTATCGTCTATCGTTCGATAGAGTAACTGAACTTACGGAAGCGATCTGGGGTATAGATAGGTAAGAGACACCCGATAACTGTATACCTACGCTACGCAGGAAAAAGTAGTACAACCCTACAAAGGTCACGATCCATCATTAGTTGTGTACCTACGAGGCGCTAGAAAAATTAGATCCGCTTGGTCTCTTCCTTACGAGGAACAAGGAAACTCGCTACGCAAAGGGAACTAACCATATCGCTACGTATTTGTAACGTTTTCTATCTATACAGCCGTTTTATATATTTCCGAGGAGAGGTGTGTTGATTACTTTTTATTATTATTACCGTTTATATTTTAATATTTTTTATTACTACCGTTATTATCTGTTGCGTTTCCAGACCCGAAAACTTGTTCGTACGCGAATCACCAGTGATGACTTAATATCTCTGACAGTGAAATGTTTTCACTTTTGTTATATTTTTCATCTTGCAGAGACCGTCCTCTTTCGATCATATAATATTTTTCCTGTTTAACCTAATAATCATGGTTTTGACAAATTTCTGGGTCACGAGAGTACTAACGTATACCGCACCGACCTGCATCATTAAAACCGGTCTCCAATATGTTTCGATGCCGTAAGTGTTTACTTTCGTTGCGAATTTTTACAAACACGCGGAATAACGGAGAGTGAACGCTCCGAGAATATCACAATGTAGCGCTGTGACGTCACGCCTCGAAAGTCATCCCGATAGGACAGACTAGTTGAAGCCTGCATGAAACTCGTAAATCGTAGGGGTCACCGAAGTGCTGGGTTTTCTTAGATATCGAAACCAACGCCTGCGCACGAGGGCCTACCCTCCGGTCATTAAATAAAAATAAAAGCTTGGATATTATTAAATTAAGATTCTCTGCGAATTTTGTACAACTTTCTACTGGTGTTGGATGGTTTATTGTTGTTATTAAACGCGAGCCTTTGTTGGTCATCAAGGACACAGCTGTTATGCGGGTGTGTGTGTGTGTGTGTGTGTGTATAACCTGCAGCGAGGTCGTTGACAGTATTCCCTCAAAATCATAACTCAATTTGCAAGTCCACCATAAGTTCATTCGCGAGGACTTTTTTATTACAATTTATTTGGATGACGTCACAATTACATCTATTACTATTTAGTTTCAATTCTGTTCGAAGGTGTTGTCCCTCCGAAGGTTTGCCAATGAATGACATGAATTTAGGTTTGATCGATGACGCGTGTAGTGAGACCGTGGAGTGGAGGGGGAAAAGTGGGCGGGGCTTCAGCGTCGATGGGGGGTAGTGGTGGGGGTGGTCTGAAGTGCCCCATTACCTACTCGCGGATATTTTGACAAAACCACTGTTTTCAATTCGTTTACGAAAATTATGTAACGACATGGGAGTCTGCAAAGTTATTAAATAAGGGAGAGTGTTGATGTATTTACATTTCATACTATTTAATATCTTTATGTTTTGAGAACACAAACACATGTATTTTCTTAAATTAACGATTCTATGGAGCAACGAGTAACACTTGTACCGATATAGTCACCATTTTGCAATAAACCAAAAAGTCGCAGTTTCAGTTCAATTATTTCAAATAAACCAACAATGACATGTCCGTTACACTTTTAAAAGTAATAAATATATCTCTTGTATCCGAAGTATTAAAAATCTAAAAAACTACGCCGTATATTTCGTTCGGCGCAGCACGTCCCATGTCAGTTGGCACTTTGCACGTTGGCAGCACGCTGTCTGCAGTTCACGTGTTAATAATAAAGTATTCTTTTATCATATTGGCAATTATGAATAGAAAAAGAAAAGGAGAGGAAGATAATAAGTGTAACAATAAAAGAGGGAGAATAACAGACTATTTTTTTAACACAAAAAAATAATGTTACTGCGGTGGAGAGACTTTTATCTTTTGATCGCTATTTTTGAACTGTTTTGAACGGAACGACGTCGAGTTGCTGTCGCCATGAGCTGTTTGCTATAACCTATAACCCGGTATAACCTCATCTTTTATTTTGTTTTTGTTGAAGGTGTTAGTGGGTAAAATGGATGGTGGAAATCGTTCCTGTGTTGTTACGGCTGCAATTAATACTATTAGCAACCATTTAATTCCACTATTTGAAGACAGTAGCACGAACGAGGACAGCGAAGAGGAAGAACTAGAATTAGTTGAGGGATTATTAAAACAAAATAGAACTGCTAAGAGTAAGGTTACCAGAATACTATCATTTGCGGATTTAACTGTGGTTAGCTATACAGCACGTCAGTTTCAAGAGCATTTCCGACTGTCAGTCACAGCATATAACAGCTTATTCGCAAAAATTGGCCCAGCACTTAAGCGACAAGGGCCATGTGGAAAATCTACAATCAACATTGAAAAACAAGTTCTTTCTACATTGTGGCTTCTTGCTACTCCTGATTCGTATAGGTAATAATTGAAATTAACTTGTTCTTGAATGTGTAGCTTTTATGTATTTTTTTACATTGCAGATCTGTTGGAGATCGATTTGACATGGGAAAGTCATCTTTGTCAGTTTCTTTTTTTAGAGTAATTCATACATTAAATGATATTTCGAGTGATTTAATAAGATGGCCATTTGATAAATTGCAATACATCCGTGAGTCATTCCAAGCAGTTGCTGGGTTGGATAATGTTATTGGAGCTGTGGATGGAACATTTGTACCCATTAAAGCCCCTAGGAAGGATGCTGAAGTATACATTACTCGCAAATGTGAATATGCAGTTATACTGCAAGCAGTATGTGATTGTGATTTAAATTTTATAGATGTTTTTGGTGGATATCCCGGATCTGTTAGTGATACTCGAGTTTTTAGAAATAGTGATTTATATAAAAAGGTGGAACAAAATGTAGCGAATTATTTTCCAAATAATGAATTTATAATAGGTGATAAAGCATTTATTGAACATGGTGCACTTAGCAGAGCCCAAAAAAATTTCAATGAAGTTCATGCAAAAACACGCATTTAAAATTTTTAGATATGAATCGAACAGACGCAATACCAGCTGTTGTTCTTGCTGCATGTGTTTTGCATAATCTGAACCAGGATGACTTATTCTGGGAAGAGTATATAGAAGAGGGCAGACATGATGTATGTAATAACAATGATGAGTGGGGCGCTGATATCGCACCTACTGTTCAGCAAGCTAAAATTAGGCGAAATGTTATTTGTAATAGCCTATGGAATCAGTAGTTTTTTTAATGATAAAGATCTACAATAAAAGTATAATTGCTCTTAAATTTGCATTTTTATCTGTGTAATAAAGAATACAAAAAATGGCCAATTCAAACAATATCCACACAGAAATAATACACAGCATTTTTCTTAGTTTTATTTAGTTTACTAGTGGTGTAGCTGTCCTCATATTTGACTCACCATAAAATAAATTTCTCATTCTATATAAAAAACAAAATAAACCTTTAGACAACTACATAATAATAAAAAACAAAATAAACTTTTAAACAAACAAAAAAAATAAACTCAACAGTCATCACTTTACTTTTTGGGATGATGGTATACACGTTCTTTTTTAGTCATATGTATTAATTTTTCTTCAAGGCATTAACTAATTTGTCAAAATTCTCATTCATACTGTTTAATAATCTATTCTTAAATGACATATTCTCAGTATGCCGTCTTTCTCTTGCTGCTTCTCTATGATCTGAAGTATTTTTTAACTCATTAAGTAATCGTAGCATATTGCCACTGTTTGTATTTTGTTTCTTTACATTTTCTTTCTTTGTATTATTTTCTATGTCAGAGGCCACCTCTACCTCTTCTGATTCCTCTAAAGAAGGTTGGAACACTGTACGCTTTACTAAATTTGAAGCTAAGCTTTGCGGCTGTGTATTAGGCTTTTTCCCAAAAATCTCATCCATTTCTTTAAAATATTTAAATGTAATCAGGGCTTGGCCACTTGAAGTGGATTTCATATTATCTCTTTTTTGCGTATATTTTGCCTTCAAATATTTAAATTTAAACTTACATTGGTTTCCTGTATAACTGAACCCATTTGCTGCTAATTCACAGGCTAATCTATTCCAAACTTTGTCTTTCTTTTCCTTCATTGAATTAAAATCTTGTATGTGGCTTTGATATGTGTGAATCAAAGATAAAATTGCCTCATGCGTCCACTTTAACTTCCCTAGACTGTTGTCTGTGGCGTTTAAATCCTCCTGTGTTGTTTTTACCATTGCTTCTCCAGTCTTAGGAACTATAAAAATTAGATATCTTTAGTACCACAAACACATTATGCTAGACATACGTACCGATAAAAATAAAAGAATTATCGTCCACCACAAAGTCCTCTAAATCATTGAAATTTCGGAAACATGCTCACGTAGATCTCCACAATGACTTTCCAAAGCCCATTTACATATGGAGCATTTGACTCTTGTATCTACCTAGAAATTAAAAAAATATTTTATAAAGTGAAATATGAACGAAGTGTGAAGTGATCTCTGTAGAGAGTGGACTGTATAGATATCTCTCGTAATTCGTGGGTGGCTGCGGAGATGAATCTTGTCTCCAGGTTGTAAGGCTGAAGACGTTCTTGTAGGCGGAGATCAGGGCGTGACGTGATCTCTTGAAGTTCTTGAAGTTCTAGTTGTTGTGGAGAGAGGGCGTATCGTGCTCTCCGGTGTGGACCTGAGGGCATAACGTGCATGTCCGGGGTTGAAATTCGAGTAGTTTGGAGAGAGGGCGTAACGTGCTCTCTGGTGTGGACCTGAGGGCGTAACGTGCAGGTCCGGGTTGAAATTCTAGTAGTTTGGAGAGAGGGCGTAACGTGCTCTCCGGGGTTGAAGTTCTTGGGGTTAGGGGTTGTCGGTTTGGGTGTCGTGAAGAAAGATCACAGCACACTGTCGCTTTGAGCATACATCGTATACTGGTTTATTGTCCCAAATTTCAGAGATTTTATACACCTTGTTTTACATTGATTAAATGAGATATTATTGTTTTTGTTACCTTGCACCCAGACTGACCTTCTCGAGGAGCGAACGGTATCACGGTACCGAAACGCCGTGTTATGCTTAGTCAGCTGAGTATGAGAGTTGAACTTGACCGGTTCACATTTAATCGTAGTTGTTTTCCTCTAGTAACGTGAAATGGTCGCTAGTGTTATTGATTCGTGTGCGAACGTTAAAACAATCCAATAATATTTTACATAACTCTTCGCTCTTAATTATGAATGATTTTTCTGTTTTGTAAAACAACGCGTATTAATTTCCATGCTTAAATTATGTAAAAAGTTCCCTAAATTCGGTTACAATAAATTATAAGTTCTTCACCTAAATTCCCTTAAATAATGTTGACGTAAGCGTCAACAAATATGAATATTTCATTCTAAGTATAATTTATCTATCTACTATAATAACATCAAACTTACATTTTTGTCATTCATGATTTTATAGAGAATGATGTACGTCACAGATGTACATTCTACAAGTTGACTTTGCAATATATGAAATAGGTACGTATCAATATGTATGTATACGTATTTGTATTCGATACATCCGTATTCTAACCTCACTATAAATAAATAGTGTGGTGATCTGTGAAAAAGTGTCCGATTTACTCCACTTCAGACTGGGTAGAAAAGAGCACACTCCGACCATTTACTCCACAGATTACTGAACGATCAAAGTAATCGCCCAAGACTGTGTTCGATACGTTTCTGAACGCCACGGAATAACTTGAGCGCACTCCATGTACTCAGAGCGTTATTCCTGACCGCACCCCAGGCGTCTTTGCCCAGGCTACATACTGAAAAAACATAGTTTTCACGGCATTTTGTTCTACAGATATGTGAATGTTTTAAATGGCAGGAGGGACCTATAGGAAGATCACTGTATGACCATATACAGCTAGAATGTCCCTGTTTTTTTATAGACAATGGGTTAAGATGTGAAAATCGATTTTCTCCCCATATAATTTACCAGTTGCATTTTTGAGAAAAGTGGTCAACAGGAAAGTTGTAGAGGATAAAATGACGGTTAATTTGGTTTTTTTATAAATTAAAATCGATAAATAAACAATTGAGTTATTAGCAAAAAACCATCCATTTTTCAATATATTATAAATGTTAATAACTTTTGCAATAATAGTGATAAGTGAAATGTAATACACGAATTATGAAGCCTTTGGGGGTCTTTATAAGTGTGCAAAATTTCAGCCAGATCGGTTTATTAGTTTACGAGATATCTTATTTGTATATCCCAGAGACTCAATGTTTAACCTTCCGGTACTCGCACCTAAATTTGTTCACGAAAGGTCGCGCGCGGACTGTCAGTCCGCAGCTGTAAATTAGTATTGTTGGAATTTGTTTGGAATAAAACACGAACGAGAATTACAATTTCGGGATAAATGAAACCTTTATTATTACATTAAGTAAATTTTTATTACTAAGAAAGGTTATTAACAAAATATCGAACAAACTAGAACACTCATATGAAGAGAACTTATGAAATAAAGCTTATGGGTGGCACTGGCTGCAAATAATTAGAGAATGCTCCAGGCATATAAATTTGTGACTATCAACGCAGGAAAAACGTGTAGGCCTATTTTTTTCGTCGGTCGCAATAAGAACAACGTCCTTGCTGGTTTGTCGGTGTTCCCGGTACTGGATCTGGTCTAGGGGTTTCTAATCCAAAAACCTCATTTATTCTCAGTTGCATAACCCTAGGAATGGACTGAGTAGCACGACGGCGAACATGTTCTTCTACTAATTGAAAAGACAAGGCTCTCAAAAAATGTCTTCGACGTACTTCGCTTGAGTTATTCATCGAAAATATAACAAAAGAGTTTATTCCAGTCACATTTAGTAGAGAATAAAATATGACCATAGGCCATCGTCTGGTGTTTCGTGCACAATCATAGGCCGCACACAGTTTGTCTACACAATCAACACCACCCTTAGTAGCGTTATAATGCATGATCATATCAGGTTTGTTGGTGCTGGGATCTATTTTGTCATCATAATGCATGCTTGACAAAACTAAGACATTTTTATTTTTCTTTGGTACATAAGATACCAGTGTACAATTATTCCTGAAAGCAAACATGTTTGAGCCAATTGGGCGACGTGATGGACGTGAAAATTCTACGGGCAGCTCTCTTTTATTTTTTCTCACAGTGCCCAAAAGAGTCAGCTTAAAATCTGCGTAAAGTGGCGACAATAATTCCATGCTGGTAAACCAGTTGTCAACAGTCACGTTACGACTGGTTCCTTTGATTGGTTGGCATAATCTTTGTACCACTGCATTTGGCGAATTACTGCATTCAAATGGTCCTGTAGGTTGTTTGCCCACATAAACTTCCATATTCAGAGTGTAAAATGTCTTGGAATCTGCCAAATCAAAAATTTTAATTCCGTACTTGTTAGGTTTACTGGGGGTGTATTGTCTAAAATTACATCGTCCACGGAACCCTTCTAATTTCTCGTCGATTGTTAGAAATTCAAATGGAGTGTAAGCGGTCTTGAATTCATTTACAACGGTGTCAAAAATTTCTCTTATTGCGGCTAATTTGTCCAACTGTACTCTGCCGTTCCTAGTTTCCAGATCGTCAAATCGCAGGTGTACTAAAAGGAATCGAAATCTGTTCTCAGACATGGTCAACCGAAATAATTCAATCCCTGTAGCATTTTTAGCCCAAATTTCATCCGCATTTAGGCGACTTGACTTCAAAACTCCTGCCAAATACAAAAGTCCAATCATTGCCTGAATCTCCAAGACATCCGTGTCTTTAGCATCTCTCTCCCGCTGATAATTGACTCTAGCTGTCTGAATATGTTTATTTGTGTAGTATACAATTGAGTTTAAAACTTCATTGGTAAAAAAGTATTTCCAAATCTCAATTTCTCTTTTCAAGTACTTGGCGGCTGCTTTTACTCCTGGAAGGTGCTTCATTAAATTCTGCGCCCTGGTTCTGATACGTTGTTTCGGGACATGTTTTTCCCATTGCGTAAGGCCATCCTTACCGAGAAACGTAGGCTGCCTTCGTAATACCAAATCATCTGGCTCTTCCACGTCCGATATCTCTTGCTCAGTGTCAGTGTCCAAATCTTGTCTCTCCACATGGTCTTCTTCTTCAGGATCTTCCTCGTCATCAAACTGTATATCGGGCTCATTCTCGCTTTCTTCCAAGCACTCTAGCATCAACTGCTGTAGACGCGCCTGCTCTTTTGCCCACGGACAGGACATACTGAAAAAAAAAATTTAGCTCCTACTTGTATAATTATAATATTATATCAAAACTTACCTCTATTTTCTGTTTATGCAAAAAAATATTCACTAAAATACTGTATCACAAATGATCACAGTCCGCAAGTGTGAATACTTTAGATACAACTGCACTAACATATGATTCGCACACTACTGCCTAGTCAGCGCGTCGCGTTAGGAAGCTACTTAGCGGCGCAAGCGCCTGGCGCTGACCAATTACAAGAAAACACGAAATATGTTGAGCTGCGGAGCGAGAGTCCGCGCGCGAGTACCGGAAGTTTAAACGATTCCGAAAGACTTCAGTAGAACATTTACCCCACAAACAAATAATTAAGCTGAACAATATAGCAGATAAGGAAGCAATTTCTTTGAAATCTCCGGTTGGTTCATTCTCCAATTCAACTCTTTCAGCTAATTTTTTAAATAAATTGAATTTCAAATCTGAAAATAAATTTTTACATAATTAATCTTTTTAGAACTTGCAGCACAAGACGTAAGCATCGAAAACTTTCAAATTTCGAAGGTTGATTTAGACCTATGTACATTTCCCGGGCTATTAGGCCGTGGTCCAAAAGACAAATTGTTTTGTCTCAACGTTTCGTCCCCTACTGCGGCGGACATCTTCAGGAGCGATGCGGTAACGGTCGAAGTGTTCTTTCCGACTTTTCCCGATCAACTGATTTGTCGACTGTTTTGGCGTCCGTATTTATGTTTTCCGTGGTGGTCGTTAGTTGGTGTTGTTTGTTTCTTAATTTGTTTATTACAGGATTCCAGGTAGTGTTTATCGTTATTCCTTCTTCTTTTCTATTAAAGTTGTTAACGTGTTTTTGTATTTCAATTGCCTCTCTGTTTAATCGAGTGTAATAATGTGTTGTTTTGTCAAGTACCTGTGTTTCTTCGAATAATATTTTATGGTTTCCTTCACTTAACGCGTGTTCGGCAATTGCGGATTTTTCTGTCTGTCCCAATTTGCAATTCCTCTTGTGTTCTGAAATTCTTGTACTAATTTTTCTTTTTGTTGTTCCAATGTATACTTTTCCGCAACTGCACGGGACCCTGTAGACTCCTGCTGCTGACAAACTTTCTCTTTTGTCCTTAGCCGATCTCAAGTTCTCACTGATTTTCCTTGTGGGTTTGAATACTGTTTTTACTCCATGTTTTTTCAAAACTTTGTCCATTCTGTCTGTCAATCCCTTGATGTATGGTAGGAAGGTTGTGGCTACGTAATCCTTCTCTGCCTTTTTAGGACGTTTGTTTGGTCTTATTGCCCTATTTATTTCCTTGTTCGAGTACCCGTTTGCTCGTAGTGCTCTTCTTAAGTATTCCAATTCTTCATTTAGGTGTTGTGGTTCGCAAATTTTTGTTGCTCGATCTACTAGCGTTTTGATCATGCCAAGTTTTTGTTTTGGGTGATGATTGGACTCCTTGTGTAAATACCGATCTGTATGGGTCGGTTTTCTATAAATTTTATGTCCTAGTTTTCCATTATCATATCATATTATCATATGTAGATGACACTTTTGTAATCTGGAGACATGGGGAAGAAGAACTAAACAACTTTTTAACACATATCAATAGCATCAACCCGAAAATACAGTTTACCATGGAAAAAGAGACGGAAGGACAGTTACCTTTTTTGGACGTTCTGGTGATGAGATATGATAATGGAAAACTAGGACATAAAATTTATAGAAAACCGACCCATACAGATCGGTATTTACACAAGGAGTCCAATCATCACCCAAAACAAAAACTTGGCATGATCAAAACGCTAGTAGATCGAGCAACAAAAATTTGCGAACCACAACACCTAAATGAAGAATTGGAATACTTAAGAAGAGCACTACGAGCAAACGGGTACTCGAACAAGGAAATAAATAGGGCAATAAGACCAAACAAACGTCCTAAAAAGGCAGAGAAGGATTACGTAGCCACAACCTTCCTACCATACATCAAGGGATTGACAGACAGAATGGACAAAGTTTTGAAAAAACATGGAGTAAAAACAGTATTCAAACCCACAAGGAAAATCAGTGAGAACTTGAGATCGGCTAAGGACAAAAGAGAAAGTTTGTCAGCAGCAGGAGTCTACAGGGTCCCGTGCAGTTGCGGAAAAGTATACATTGGAACAACAAAAAGAAAAATTAGTACAAGAATTTCAGAACACAAGAGGAATTGCAAATTGGGACAGACAGAAAAATCCGCAATTGCCGAACACGCGTTAAGTGAAGGAAACCATAAAATATTATTCGAAGAAACACAGGTACTTGACAAAACAACACATTATTACACTCGATTAAACAGAGAGGCAATTGAAATACAAAAACACGTTAACAACTTTAATAGAAAAGAAGAAGGAATAACGATAAACACTACCTGGAATCCTGTAATAAACAAATTAAGAAACAAACAACACCAACTAACGACCACCACGGAAAACATAAATACGGACGCCAAAACAGTCGACAAATCAGTTGATCGGGAAAAGTCGGAAAGAACACTTCGACCGTTACCGCATCGCTCCTGAAGATGTCCGCCGCAGTAGGGGACGAAACGTTGAGACAAAACAATTTGTCTTTTGGACCACGGCCTAATAGCCCGGGAAATGTACATAGAAAAATCGACTCCGGCCGTGAAAGCCTACATTCTCTAAGTTGATTTAGACCTGCATCATTCAGCACTCCCCAGAACTACTAATGATGAATGTAGTTCGAATACAACTTACGATATTGGTAATTACATAGGGTCTTCAGTAACTGATTTTATAAATCAATAGTTATTGATAAATCATTGGACTCCTCCACGAAATTATAATTTCCCTTATTGCGTTCATAATAAAAAAGGAAAAGAAGAAAATAGATATGCTGGCCACCAACATTTAGATCAATTTGATTGGCTGGTAATATGAAATGTTCAAAAAGGTTTCTTTTGTAAATATTGCTCAATATTTGTAACCAACAATCTTGGAGGCTATCACAATACGATTCTTTTGAAGAAATTAGTTACAGAACCACTTACTGGAGGTGGTGGTACTTACTGGATGGTGCACTGTCAAAACCTGCCAAATGTGAATACCATAAAAATGCTGCAACTGCGGCAACACGATTTTTAAAAGTAATCAGTGCTCCTGAGTTAGAGATTGTAAATAGAATTCAAACTGATAGACTCAAAAAAATTCAAGAAAACAGACTTCGTTTGGTACCGATAATTGAATTAGTCATTTTTCTTGCTAAGCAAAATATTGCATTTCGAGGTCATCGTGACGATGGACCATTCGCATATAAAAGTTCGGTCAATGAGGGTAATTTTCGTAAGTGTGGTGATTTGCAATTAAAAGCGCATCTAGACGAATCATCTGCCCGCGCTACTTATATTAGCAAAACCACACAAAATGAATTAATTCAGTGTTGCGGCGATGAAATTTTATCAATGATTATAAATAAAGTGCAACAGGCCCAGTATTTCAGTATTATTTTTGATGAAACAACGGATATTTCTAAAATCTCTCAAATGAGTTTAGTTTTGAGATACGTGTACAAAAATTCAATTCGTGAAGATTTCATTGAATTTTTATATGTGCAAGATGAAATAAGTATACATACAAGTGGCATAAGTTCTCTGGAATTGCGAGCGTCTAGTACTAATTTAGGACAAATTGTCTTGCAAAGGTTACTTAAACTAAACCTTAATCTTGAAAACTGTGTAGGTATAACGACAGATGGATGTTCGGTAATGACTTCACAAGCATGTGGAGCTGTTGTTTCAGTACAATCCGAAGCAGTTAATGCTGTGTTATTCTCCGTGCTATAATCATAAGCTTAATTTATCTATAAAGCAAGTCCTCCTGCGTACAGTGCATAAGAAATGCGATAGGTATTATGAAAGAAATTATAGCTTTTTCAATGCATCAGCAAAGCGCTTTCATGTACTAAAAGCTGTTATGGGTCATCAACTATGTAGCCTATGTGAGACAAGATGGGTAGAGCGACACGATGGAGTAATTTAATTTCGAGGATCCATGCCAAAAATCTATGAAACTCTTGATTATATTGCGGACTGGAATGACATCCAAATAGCAGCAAAAGCAAAATCACTGAAGTCATCTATATGTAATAGCGAGTTTATTGTATCTGTTGTCTGTCTTTCAGATGTATTGAGTTGCACGCAGCAACTGAGTCGTTATTTCCAAAAGACTCAAATCGATCTGAAATCGGCCAGTGATATGCTTCATGATACTTTGAAGATTTTAACAAGAAAACGAGAGAAATGCAAAGAAATGTTTGAAAATATATTTATAGAAGTCTCTGACATTGCAAATGAGCTTGACGTGGACATAAAAATTCCTCGTGTAACAGGTGGACAGAGAAACCGGGCTAACTATTTAGCAAATACTCCGGCAGACTGCTATCGCCAATCTATTTATATTCCATTAATTGAAAATGTGATTGAGGATTTAAAAATTCGTTTCTCTGAAGATATATTGAACTTATATAATTTATTTATTGTGTTTCTATCTTTAAATACAAATGAAGATGCAGTAAAAGCTGCTATAAAATACATTTCGCACAAGTATTGCAGTTACAGTGAAATCTCGATAATTCGAATACCCGATAATTCGAATTTTCGATAATTCAAATAAATTTTTCGGTCCCGGCGTAGGTATTACACTTTCAATGTTAAATAAATTCGATAATTCGAATTTCGAAATTTCTATAATTCGAATTTCTCGATAATTTGAAGTGAATCAACGGTCGGGAAAGCATATCTCCGTTTCGATAAATCGAAGTTTTAGATGACTTTAGTGAGCTTTAGCCTGGTCCTCCACTGGAAGCGTTTTCGAGCGACCAAGCGACTATGTATCAGGACACCTGAACTGCACGCTACCTGAGCGAAGAAATTCTCGCGTTTTGAGGCAACGAGCGACTGATCCCATTCGGATGGGATCGGTCTCCTGTCTACGGTCGACCTACTTCCCCTTCCCCATGGATTTGGCTGTCTTGTCGATGTTGTGATTCACATTTCTCGTGCATGTATATTACATTTGTCAACAAGTGAAGTGTCTCTCATTCCAAAAACATGGATGCTGAACTTTTAGTAAGTGTTGTGAAAGAAAATTCTCCGTTGTGGAATATGAAAGATCCCCGATACCATCAACATTTTTAAGTACATTTTTCAATTTCGGTTCTATTTAACTCAAATTTATTTTTACAATGTTCCTTAACATATTAAAAATTCAATTTCCAAAGTAGCAACTGTAAGAAAATTTAAGCTGTTGGCTCGTTAACACAGAAATATGATACGAATTTCTCCCTGAGGGAGTAAGCGGCATTGACACTTTGATTTTCCCCTACAATGAAAAATCATTGAACAATAACATCGGCGAACTCTGGTTCCATTTCAATACCCTTTGGGATGACCCGCCATTTCGCACTCATTATAACAAACGTACATTCAATCACTTGTCGTACTCTTGAGAGACGAATATCCGCTGTGCTGCTCCAAGTTGAGATGCAGGAAAAGGTCTCATTAAATAGGGTTTCAGAGGATATGCTTCATCCCCCAAAAGGACGTGTGGAACTGTAGTATTCGTTCCAGGTAACTCAGCAAGGCGTTGAACGCCTAGAGCATCATTTTCAAGCATTGTGCATAGCTTACAGTGCGAAAAAATATCCCCATCACTCTCCTTGCCGTATGCTCCCACATCAATGGCAATAAATTTATAGTCAGGTGCAGCCACACCTTGCAGCACAATAGAAAAAAACTGTCATTTTTGTACATGCTGCCTGCGTGATGGGGATTTCTTATGCGCACATGTTTTCCATCAATACAACCCACACAATTCGGGAACCCCCATTTATTCCAAAACTCTTGGGCTATTGACAGCATGTCTTCAGCGGTGGGGCACGGCATATACGTAGCAGAGAGCTCTTCCCAAATCACTTGACATGTTTCTTTGACAATTCTCCCAACAGTTGTGTCAGACATTCTGAACGAATAACCTAACGTCTTGAAAGGGCACCCTGTTGCCAAATACCTGAAATAATGATACAAAAGTGAAGTTAACAAAGATAACAAATACTTGTATACAGATAAACTATAACTTATTAATTATCACAAAATTATTCGTAACAAAGTACAGTTCTTCTAACGGGGATTCTACTAACTAAGATTGCTTCGTTTGTTATTTTAGTTGCTGATGTAAAGAAGAGATGGAAAGGCTTTAGAGATGTATTTCGGAGAGAATTTACTAAATACTTAAAATCGGGACAAGAAGCACCTGACGAATTTACCTGACACCGAGGATATGACTTTCGCTTCCACTGCAATCAGCACCAGCACCTGATGTTATTTAGTCGCAACCTCCTCCGATGCCACCACCTGAGACCAAGACTCCAAAGCTCAAAAAAAGCTCACATGAAGAAGACTTTTTGCAAATTGAAAGACAATAAATGCAAATTGTTTACTGACAAAGCTAGCGTAAGTCAGGACAGTGACTATCAATTTTTGATCAGCCTTCATCCTTTTTTAAAGGCGGTTCCTGTTCATGAGAAGCTTGCTGTGAGACACACGTTGAAGAAAGTCTTTTTGGATATCCAAAATACTGTGACACCTTTGAGCACACAATCACACCTTTCATCATTCCGCTCTAGTCCCTCAACATGGGCGGTCGCTACGGTGAATGATGATTCATCAGCCCCTCTATCATGGGACAGCGATATCGGGTCAAGTCTCACCAACCCACATCACATCGGCCCTGAAAACAGTAACGCACCTGATAATCTACGGGACTGGTTCGTTAATAATCCACAGGGCTTACCTTGAAATCCTTATTTCCCTTCAAAAATATTTTTTTATTGGTACGCTATTTTGCCTATTTCAAACATGCTTTGGCGTGCGTAAATCGGGCTTTTTCGCACGCGCGTTTTTTAAAGTCGCCATGGAAACTTAACAACAACGGCCAAATCAACCAATAACAGAGCGTTTTTGGCCGTAGCGGGACGAGCCGATTGGTGGCACGACGGGCGACGGGCCATCACGAAGCGTCACGAGTGTCATTCAAATTAATCATATTGGGTATGCATTTGGTTTTGGTATAAAAAATGGTACCAATAAAAAAATCGCGTAAAGTATTCGTGGATAACTGCTCTTTCAAACACTTGCTCTATTTCGAGCACTCCGGTTACGCCGTCGTGATCGAAAACTCGCGCGTGTTTGAAAGAGCTGAATATCCACTCATACTTTAATATACTAAAATATTACGAGCCTTCATTACATGTACATGCCTTAAAATAAACAAAATTGAAACGTAATTTCTGTTTTTATACTTTACCTGAGGGTCACACTGAGGCGTTCTGCTGGTGGGATCGTCTCTCTGAAGTTGGATATTTTGGTGATCGACGACTGAATTGTATTCAGTATGTAGTCATATATATTGGGGTACATCCTGTAGTAGTCACGAAACTTTCCTCTTTCCTCGTTCAACTCTTCATGGAGGTCGTTGAACTCACCCAACCGTTGCCTCCTCGCTAGTATAGGGTTCACCCAATACTTGCGTCGATTTGAAATAAATCGAAATCTATTTAGAAAACGGTTTTTCGATAAGTAATACTCGTCGAATTCATCCATCGTGTAGGAACTTCAATCACACACTACGCGCGTTGTAGTCGCCTACAAAGGAGGAACGCAGTCGCGTTTTTACTTCACCATATCTTCCAGAAAAGGCGTGGGATCCAAAACTTGTTTTTGAAGAGGGCAGAAGAAGGATATTTCAAGCTACTCATTGACCATTTGAAGACGGACGATTCAAAATTCAGAGAGTGTTTTCGTTTGAATCTCGACCAGTTCCATTTTGTTGTAGCACCTATACGAGACGACCTTACAAGAGAGTTTTTTTGTAAAAAGACTTTGGTATTTGGAAATAACTTTATTTTAGACATCTGACAAATCTACATTTTGTAATAAACTAATAAACAGAAATTAGGATGAAACGTAACAACGATTCCAATAATAACTTAATCAATAAAAGGTTTTTTATAGTTCTTGAAGGGTGAAGTCAGCAATGTTTGAGGATTCTTGAACATTTGGAGGTTGTGAAGAAGGTATTTGAGATGATAGTTGTTGTGGGTGTCGATTGTAAGACTGAAAGTAGTCACCTAACTGATTGTTTGCACTCAAGATATATCTCGAATTATACTGATGTGCTTGATTTGTATGGAAAGACTCTAGACTCTAAATTGGTCACGAGAGTTAAAATACCAAATTTCGCTTCATTTATTAATGGTTTTGGTAGTGTCGTAACTGTTAAACTTATACTTTTCATAAAGAGATCTATTTCATCAAGTTCTGGTGCTTCGGTCTGTTCTGCAAAGCTTGTAAGATTTCAGTTCTTTTCTGAGCCCTGTCTTCAAAACGTTTAAGATAAGCATCCCTGGGATCATTGCTGCGACTCCTCTTCATATTTGGTCTTGCTGATATAGCGGTGGAACTAGCAGCTGAAGAACAACGACGATATGGTATCGCTTTCACGAACATGTGGATAAGATTGGTTGTCAGAATCTAATGCACCGGAGGTTAAGGGATTCAACAATTCTTCATATCATTGACGGATAAATTTGATTCGTTGTTGTCGACAGATTCACTTTCGATCTCGCTTAATTCGCTTCCATAAAAATTTAGTGTGTTTTTTGAACTTCGTTTTTGTATAACTCTATCTAGAAAGGAGAGGCGTTGGTAAAGGTTCCACTTTACTGGTTTCTTTGACGCAGATGAACCGGTTCCCATTTTGCGGTTTCTTCTATGACGAAGATAAGTATTTTTTATACCTTTCCATCGCTTTTTACATGCGTCAACTGTAAAAGAACAAGATTGTGAAGTTGATTTAGTTTTGGGAACGTCTTTTGAATTTGAACAATAAATGATGCAAATTTAATGACACGTATAGTAATTCTATAAGATACAATTTTTTTCCAGATTTATGGCAACTGGAGAGACGTTCAGATCTTTAGCATTTGCTTTCAGGATTTCGCACAGTTATATTAGCACTTTAGTAAAAGAAACTTTATTGAGTATGTGTAAGCATTTAGTACCAATGTTTATACCAGCGCCATCTACGAACGTACTCAAACGAAATGCAGAGGAATTCTGGAAGCGATGGAATTTTCCAAACTGCGTTGGAGCTCTGGATGGCAAGCACATACGAATTTTCGGCCCTGCCAAGTCTGGATCTCTATATGTCAATTACAAAGAATACTTTTCTATCGTTATGCTTGCCCTAGTTGATGCAAATTACAAATTCGTCGTTTTGGATGTTGGTTCGTACGGAAAAGAAGGTGACAGTTCGATATTCAATAGGTCACCTCTAGGAAGAAAAATATTAGAAGATTTTTTCCCAAAAGATTAATTTTTACCGAATTCAACCAAAAAATTGCCACATGTAGTTGTTGGAGATGAGGCTTTTCGATTGCATAAACGCATCATGAAACATTTCAATAAACTTACGGCAAATTCGGACAAGAGGAAAGCCGTATTTAACTACAGATTGAGTCGAGCGTGAAGAGTAAGTGAAAATGCCTTTGGATTGATGTGTCAGGTATTTCGATTGTTTTATACACATATAGCTATAAAACCTGAGGTCTGTGATAATTTAATAATTGCAGCTTGCTGCCTACACAATTTATTACGAGAAGGATATTTGGAAACAAACCAACGTCCACACTATGCATATGATTCAAGTGAAAAACCTTCCAATAGCAATTCGTTTCAGAACTTTTCTAGGCCAGGTGGATTTCAAAATTCTGGTGGTTTTCACATTAGAGATGCATTTGTGAATTTCTTCAATCAGGAGGGAGCTCTAGATTGGCAAGAGAATCACATTTCAAAAGAACAATATTTAGGAATATTTCCATACTTTATACAATTTCATATACATATATCCACTTAAGTGTACCGTCTGTTCCCTGTAATTCATACCTTATAAAACCATGCATGTGCCCCACCCTGTATATTCCAAATAAATTTATATGTATTCATATTCACTTACCATCTGTTTTTACTGAAAATGCAATTCTTTTCCATGCATTTTCTTTTACTAATAAGTTCTTATAATTTTCACAGTCGTAGTCGTATATGACTGAATATTTATGAACTTCTTCAATTAAGACCTCGTCTTCACTTGTGGAGAATTTCGCCTTTTTTGTACACTCTGTCGCATGGCAGCGCGTCTTGACTGGTCTACCCAGCAGTCGAGACGCAGACGCGGCGACTGGCTTGATTGCGACTGCGACGGAGACGCTTCAGCGGAACCACACATACACAATCCTATTAAAACAGACGTATGCGTCCGGACGCAGTCGTGAGTCGCCGCCACCAGACGTGCCAGCGAAACCATACCTTTTGCTTAACTTGGCTTAACTCACACGTACCACTTTCCAACGACAAAATAGTGGTTGGTACTGTCGCAAAGCTGTCGCAGGAATGGACCACTCTTCAACCACATTTTAGTCGGCGTGCAGACGCACGTGTGAGTAGATGGGCGACAAACCGAACACACAAAAATCAGTCAGTTCTACAATGGATGTAAAGAGGAAGCACTGTTGTGGCTTTTGCTACGCGAAGAAGGCGGCGTCGCCGCAGTACAATTTATTGTACTGTTATTAACATCCTGTTATTGAAAACAGAAACGAAAGTCAGTTTCAACAACTTTACCATTTGATAGGAATGTATGACGAATAGTTTTTTAACTACTTTAGAATGAGCAAAAGTCATTCGATTATTTGTCAACCACGTTAAAGAACAGTTTGGAACGTAACGACACGCCCATGAGAAAAAGTATATCTCCGGATGAACGCCTTGCCATAGCTATAATGTAAGTGAAACATTAATTTCTGTTATAATTTAATTACTTAAAGCAAGTGTTCCTCTGTTTATAATAATTTCAATTAAAAAAGTTGCGACAAAATGTAATCTTGAGACGTTGATGAATGCTCCGGTTCATTTGGGAAAGACGGAGGTTGAGCATTGCCATATGGTGAAAATGAAAATTCGGGCTGATCGACTCTTGGCACTTGGGTACCGGGAAACCCAAACTGGTCGCTCGTTCTGGTTACCATATTGGCCTTGAGGAGGCTCAGCTTGCGGAGGATAGCGTCCTAATGGAATCATCGGAGATTGTTTATCTTCGTATGAGAGTATGTTATAACCGTACCCACAGTAACCATCGTACCGGCCAGCTCTTTGAGGTTGAGTTGCCGAGTATTTTTTAATTACTTTCAATAATTCAATTTGGGCATCCATTTTCGATTGTTTGTCTATCGCTTTAAACGAGTCATATAACGACAGCAAAAAGTGTAATCGCTATCAATGTTAGCTATCTTTGATTCTTCTGCGCTCATGCGATCGGATAAGCGGCTTGACAACTTAGCGATTAGCTCTGCTTCTTGATCAGTAGCTTTTGTCGTCTTCCGCTGAGGAGGTTTCCGCCTACTACGTGTAGTTTCTTCATTTGGTTGTCCATCCTCATTACTTTGTCAGTCTTCGTTGGATTGTTCGTCTTCTTGTTGCGGACTGTTGGTAATGGAACTTTCTGTAGCTCTTCTCTCGGCTATGTGCTTCAAAAAACATATATTATCAGAATACACATTTTCTGCGTTTAGTTGTTCCAGAGCCACTTTTCTGTGTGTTGTTTATCCTTAACTCTCTATTGTGGCAGTCTCGCAAGATTCGCCACTTCCTTTGTAGTTTTACAGCTGAAAACAATAATAATATTTATAATTTTATGTAATGATTCGGTCATAAGGGAAACTAGTTTTGAGTTTGTTTTGACGTTTTCTTAAACCGTTTTCAGAATTGTTAGTATTAATAGTTTTTCATTTATACACTACATTGTGAATTTCTCTGTGTTGTTCTTACAAAGCTTAACTTCTAAGTAGTAAGCGAGTTCTAAGAAATTTCATAATACGGTCAAAAAATAAAATAAAAATTTATGTAATAACTTTTGTTTCAGGTATTTAGCAACAGAATGTCCCTTAAAAGAAATTAATTATTCGTTTAGATGTGGAGCAACAACTGCAAGTGAAATTGTTAGAGAACCAACTTCCCTAACTGTGTAGGAGCCGTAGATGGCAAACACGTTCGTATTATAGATCCACGAAACAGTGGGTCTTTGTATTGGAACTTTAATCATCTTTTTCCATTGTTTTACTGGCTGTGTTACGCAAATTATTCATTCGCATATGTCGATATCGGAGCTTACGGGAATACTTCTGATTCCACAATTTGGAAGGATAGTAGTTTGTACAAATTACTGGAAACTAACGAATTAGATCTACCAGAACCAGAACCAATTAGTACCGAGAGAATCCCCTTATCGTACACGTTTATTGGGGATGAAGCTTTTGGTTTAAGCACACTTTTGTTACGATCATACAGCAAAAAGCAACTATCAATTAAGAATAACGTGTGTTTGACTATAGATTATCACGAGCTCGCAGAAATGTGGAAAGCTCTTTTGGCATATTAAGTAATAAGTTGCGAATTTTTCATAGACCACTTAATGTGTCAGTAGACTTTGCTACTGACATTGTCAAGGCATGTATTGTATTACATAACATAGTACGCGAACGCGATGGTTAAAAATATGAAGATACTTTATTACTGCCAGCAGAATTTTTACCATTTCAAAATAATTGTGAGTTTGCATTTCTTTGTTAGTCCCGAGGACGAATTATCATGGCAGTATAAGAACATATAAATAAATTGTAAATACAATGTAAACAATACCTATATAGACACTACATACTGAATTTAGCATAAATGACAAGCGAAATGTGTTTTCTAATAGTATGTATATTTAGTATTAAAATGTACTTACCACACTCATTCTTCTCTTTCTTCTCCTTTTCTTCAAAGTTTTCATGAAACTTTTTGCAGAGGTAATCCCATGCCTTCGCTTTTTATGTTCGGTTGCTATATGCATCAGTTCTATAGTCCCAAATGCATGGTAGATTGCGGATAACTTCGATGAACACTTTGTAACGGGCGTAATGCTGTTACTTGTGGAGATTTGGCGCTGGGACGAATTTCGGGAGTTCGAAAAAGGGTTTTAAGAGTCGGTTTTACGGTTTTGCTCGGGCGCCAGATTTTAAGGGTTTTCTCCCTCGGGAATATGCCTGGGTAATTTACGAACTCAGGAGATTACCAGGGTTGTCTGTAGAAATGAAACACACGCTCAAAAATAGAAAATCCTAAATTATTTTATTTCCAATCGGCAGTGAAAACAATTCGTACGACTAACACCTGCTTAGGTCGTCGAACGGAGACTGGAGAACTACAAAAACTTATTTACAATGATTTATGTATCTCTATAAGGAAACACACAAATACGAAAATATGAATATTATCACAGTAGGAGAGAAATAAACTGTATTCTAAATAACAGTGAGAAGAGAAGAAATTATTTTAACAAATCGAAAATGCCGAAACGGAAAGTGGAAATACTCTTACAAATATTCAGAACCTGAGATATGAAAAATGAAAAACCCTCTTAATGCTGAAAATGCGAAAACGGAAAATTATCCTAACAATTTCACAATGAAAGATGAATAGCTAAATACGGAGACGATAGGAAAACGTGCTGTGGCTAATATTCGGTAGTGCGGCTTTTACGTATCGAGAGAGCGAGAGCGTGAGGGAGAGAATACGGTAGACGGGAATCAACTTTTCCTCAACGCGACGACGGAAAAAGTAATACCGGGCGGTTGGGAAAACGGACGTTTTCACAACCGCCGGTTTAACACGCAGTAAACGTTCATCCACAGATAGCTTATATCTAGCGGTCGGTACGCTCACAACGAAAAATCACAGATAACGTATAGCCTGCTAGCTAGCGGTCGGGGACGCTTTCACAATAGACGAATAACTACGAATAGCTCGAATGGCTTAAGACTATCGGTCGGGGACAATGCACAATTTACGTACACTCACAAATAACAAATAATTCGGCGGCTTATAACTAACAGCGGTGACGTTTACAATAGACAGATAGACGGATCGACTTGCTATAAACAAGTCTTGGTTCTCACCTTGGAGTAACTCGGGCAAAGAACAATGGAGGGGGCGAGTGGCTTATATAAGTTTAGTCTTGATAGTTAAACGATGGTAGATTGCACATTGCCTGATCGGCCGCCATCTATTTGAGATAGGTTCGATTTTACTATTAATTTGTACGGTGATACAAAGATAGACAAAACGGACCCTAATTTTCCCCTGAACACCCAAAGAGAACAAAAAAAACTTAAATAATGGTAACGATAAATAAAATAAAATAATAAAGAAAAAAAAGATAATTAATTAAAAGAAAACTAGTCGGATTTGCACGCGGCTCGGTCTCCTACCGGCAGCGGCAGTCCCGCGACATCTTTTCAATGGCCCCGCAGCGCGAGCAGAACATCATCCCGGGGTTGCGGCAAGTGTTTCTTTGGTGGCCCTTCTGCCCGCACTTCCAACACGTCGCGGGAGTGATGTCCACGCGTCTCACGGTCTCGTGTCTGCTGGTCTCGACGCGGACGGTTGTCGTCGTGACCTGGGCTGCGGCCGAGGTAGGGCGGAGTTGCGGCTCTGCGTGTTGGCAGTAGTCTCTCCCTCCTGTGCGAAACTCCAAGTAGCTCCAATATAACGAGCGCAGGGAAAGGGTCTTCTGCGACTTCCGGTAGGAGATCCCCTACATAATGGTTGTAGGGGCCCGGGTTGAATCGTCTTAGAAATCCCCTCCGGTAAGCCGTTCGCAGGTTCCTCCTCCCAGCCCCGGTGTTTGTCCATTCCCTCGCCTGTTCGGCCGCTGACCGTGTTTGCAGGAATTCTGTAGGGGCAACCTGGACTGCGGCGTCAGCGAACGTAGGTGGGGTTGCTCGGCCTACCATGAGTGTCAGCCTGGAGGAGTCCCCGGCGGCGGGCGGCGTCGTAAACGAGGCAGCCAGCGGCGTCGTCAGGGCGACGGTAGGCGTCGTCATCAGCGCGGCGACGGACGGCGTCGTCAACGCGGCGGCGGGCGGCGTCGTCAGAACGGCGGCTATCGGCGTCGTCGGGGCGGTGGCGGGCTCCTCGTCTAATTCGTACCTCAGGGCATCCTCGAGGGCCAAGATTACTCCAGCTTCTGTTGTGTCCATGTTCCTATAAAGCAGATCAGAATTAATCACTCTCGTTGATACTCAACTTAATAGAGGTCGGTCGGAGGCGGTTTCGTCGATTTCGGCGACCCAGGCGATTTACGCGATGCCACGCCACTGTGTGCGGACCTCGTCGCGTCGAGCGAACATCCATCGAAGCTCCGGCCGGCGGTGTCGGCGATCCTGTTATTGACGGCGGCTTCGATGAATAATATGACGGCACGCCACTGGGTTCCGGCCTCGGCGTGTCGGGTGAACGTCCTTCGCAGCGCCGGCGCCTCCCGGCTGTTTCAGTTGTAGACGGCGGTATTTCGGGAGCGGAACGGCTTCGTTTTACTCATGTTCTGCCGAAAACGGCTTAAGGTCTTTAATGTGAACCTTCTTTATTGTAGATCCACCTTCTGTCTTTAAGTTATACACCACGGGGGGCAGGACTTTCACGATTGTGTAAGGCCCGGAGTATCGTGGTGCGAGTTTGGCGGTAAATCCGCGCGCTGCATCAGATAAGTTCCTCGCGCTTCAGGACTTTATCGCCCACGTGACATCGCCAGTCTCGGTGACGCAAATTGTAATGATGGCCCTGTGTTGTGAAAGCCTTGGCGAGGTGTACGCGGACAAGGGAGAACACATTTCGTATTTTTTCCAGACGTGCAAGTCTCTCGGCGGTCTCGGTTTCGGTGGGTTCAATGGGCGGAGAGTTCTCCGGAGTTCGGAACAGTCTGTGCGGGGGTTCAAGTTCTCGGCCAAAGTTCAGCATTGCTGGCGTGAAACCGGTAGATTCGTGCCGAGAGGTGTTAATGGCAAAAACCAACTCGTGCAGATGCGCGTACCATTAGCGGTGCTCGTTCTCACTGAACTGCCCTATCATTACCTTCAAGGTGCGGTTCGTTCTCTCAACGGGATTGGCCTGTGGGGTGTACGGCGGTGTCGTGCGGTGTTGAATGTTCAACTCCTTCAGGAGTTCCTGGAACTGCCGGCCGGTGTACTGAGTTCCATTGTCGCTGAGTACAGTTTTAGGGCAACCAAAACGAGTTACCACTTCTTCGTAGAATGCCCTTGTTACATTCTGACTGGTGGCGCTACGGATTGCTCATGCCTGGACCCACTTGGTGAACGATCCTGGAATACGACGACGTACTGATTGCCCTTTGCTGAGCAAGGTAACGGTCCCATCAGGTCGGTGCAGAGGGTTTCCCACGGCTCCCGATTTCTAGATGGTTGCATTAATCCCGGCGGTTTCTGTTGAGACACCTTATATCTCTGGCATGACTCGCAATTCCGAACATACTTGGCGATGTCTCTAAACATTCCCGGCCAGTAATATCGGAGCGTGATACGGGCGGTCGTTTTGGCGATTCCCATGTGTCCAGCAGTAGGTAGATCGTGATTTTAGGAAATCACTCGGTTTCGGGACTGCTTCAGGACACAGAGTTTCCAGGGATCAACCAAATCCGGCTCGTTATGGTCATGCGCATCCCAGAAGTGTCGGTACAATTTTCCCTCCTTCTCACAATACTCTGGGGTGCCTTCGGGATTCACACGGACATCCTGCAACTTTCGGTCGTACCATGAGCATTGAGCTTCTTGTTCGACGACTAGGACGGGATCGGGCAACGGGGCTCGAGACAGAGCGTCGGCAACTCGGTTCAGACTCCCTGTTCGGTACTGGATGTCGCAGTCGAATTGTTGTAGGTACATTCTCCAACGAATGAGACGGCCAGACGGACTATCCAGTTTATACAACCATTTCAGGGATTAGTGATCTGTTTTCACAGTGATGTGGTAACCTTCCAAGTATGGTCGCATCTTTTCCACGCCCCACACCACGGCCAGGCATTCCTTATAGGTGACGGAGTAGGCCCTTTCGGCGTCGTTCAATGTCCTACTAGCATAGGCGATGACTCGTTCTCCTTGTTCGGTGTTCTGGGTTAACACACTGCCTAACCCGGCGTCGGACGCGTCGGTCTGAAGTACAAACGGTCGAGTGAAATCGGGGCACATTAGTACGGGTACTTCGGTCAAACTCTTCTTTAGGCGCCGGAAAGCTTCCTCTTGTTCCGTAGTCCATTTCCACTTTCGGGCTTTCCTCAACAAGCTGTTGAGTGGCTGGGCGGTCTGAGAAAAATTCGGGACGAAACGGCGGTACCAGGAAGCGACCCCTAAGAAGCGACGGAGGTCCCGGACGTTCTGCGGCATGGGAATCTCGAGAATAGATTTAATCTTGTCAGGATCAGTCGTGATTCCTTCGGGTGTGACCATATGTCCTAGATACTTCAGAGTGCGACGGCAGAATTGACATTTCTCAGGGTTTAGCCGAAAGTTGGCTTCCCTCAATCGCCGGAAAACTGTTCGGAGATTTTCTAGGTGTTCCTCGAAGGTGCTTCCTAACACTATGATGTCATCTAGGTATGCAAAGCAGTGCGGATCGAGTTCAGGTCCTATTATCCGGTCCATTAGTCGTTGGAAGGTGGCAGGAGCGGAATGCAAGCCGAAGGGCATGACCCTGAATTGAAATAATCCTCTTCCAGGAACAGTAAACGCGGTGATCGGCTTACTCTCTTCGGTGAACGGAACTTGCCAGTATTAGTAGTAGTCTTAGGTCGATGCTGGAAATGTAGCGAGCCCTTCGGAGTTTGTCTAGGATGGCATGGATGAATGGTAAAGGGTACGCATCCTTCTGGGTGACGGCGTTCACCTTTTGGAAGTCGATGCAGAACCTCGGTTTTCCATCCTTCTTACGAACGATTACGACGGGCGAGCTCCAAAGACTCTCGGACGGTTCTATGATCCCTTCCTCCAACATGTCTATTTCGGTGTTAATGATTGCCTGAATGTGTGGGTTTTGCGGCCGATGGCGCTGTTTAATCGGAGTCGGATCGAGGAGACGAATCTCATGCTGAATAAGTGGCGTCGCTCCTCGTATTCCTTCGAAAGCTCTCAATTCGGTCTCGAGGAAATGCTGCAGGTGGCGTTCCTCGTCGGTGTTCAGCGCGTGGGTTTCTGTATCGGCGGTATCGTCCATCGACGTACATGAGAATGTTGGCGATAGATGTAGTTTTCGGTTCCCCATGTAGATGTTCCCGGTTCCCAAGTCTAATCGGAAGTGTAGGCGGCCTAGGAGATCCATCCCTAGAATCAAGTCGGAAGGCAGTCTAGGGATGTAACCCGAACGGTGTGTGATGGGGCGGTCTCCTATCCTGACGGTGAGCTCAAAGTTCTGTCGAACATCTACTAGCTCTCCACTAGCGACGCGAGCGTACGAGCGGGGCTCTCTAGTCGTCGTAATTTCTGCGGCGGTGTGTCGGTGGGCAATGCGATCTCCTACATATGACCGTGTTGCTCCCGTGTCTAGTAGGGCGAGGTACTGTTCCCCATCGACGAATACTGTTAGATGAGGGCGGCTGTCGTTACCTTCGGTGACGGCGATCTCGTTCGAGGTTAATGGCGGCGTTCGCTGGGCCTCCCTCGGTTGGGTCCAGCGGGTTGCTCGTTTCCCGGACAAGGGCAGTCTCGGGAGAGTGTTCCTTCTCTGTCACAGCGTGAGCAGAAAATTTTCCAAGGACGCCTGCACTTGTTCCTGGTGTGTCCTGTCTCCCCGCACCTCCAACATTGTAGGGCTCGACCATCCCTTTCGGCAGTCCTGGGGCGGGATGAGAAGTTTTCTCTGGGTCCGGGACGCGACGGCGGTGGCGGCGGTCGCTCGTCGATGGCGTGAAACTGCGTGTCGACGGCTCGACTCTCGGTGCGGGAGACGTCTTCGGTTTCGGCGGGGATGCCGTCTCTCTCTTTAATTCCTCCTCAACAGCTCGAAGTCCCGGGTTACGTCACAGAATGATGATATGTTGTCGAAGTCGGCCCGGCGGATTTGTTGTCGGTACGAGGGTCTCAGGTTTCGGTACAGCCACTGAAGGTCTTGTTCTGGAGTCATCTGTCCATGTCTGCGTACGAGGGTCTGTAGATCAGTAATGTATTTGGACACTGGCTCATCTTCCCTCTGGACTCGGCGGCTGATTTCGGCTTCTAGGTCGATCTGGTAGTTGACCGGGTAGTAGAACGTCCTGAAGCTCTTGAGGAAGTATTCCCACTTCTCGATACGTTGTCGGTTATTTCGGTACCACAATGCGGGGTCCCCTCGTAGTAATTCAGGCATCACGGGAAGAAGTCGGTCGAGGTGGATGTTTTGCGAGGTACATATTTCCTGGAGACATTCGATGAATGTCACAGGATCTGTTCGCCCGTCGAAAACGATTCGCCACTCACTTACCCTGAGTGGTGTGAAACTAGGCATAGTTTCGGGAGAGGTCATATTAGTCACTGTGAGTATCGGTGGGGGCAGAGTATTTTCGGTCACGAAAAAGGGCTGCGGATTTTCCTGAGGACAAGGAGAACTAGTTCCGTCTCGTAAAAATCGCACTACACGTTTTCTTAATTCGTCGACAGTACCTTGTGTGTTTAATCGGAATTTCGTGGCTTCGGTTTGTAGATCGGATTTGTTTAATTTATAAATCCAACCTACGCGGGGATCGTTCGTTTCGGTATTCGGAACTTCGAGAGATGACTTATTTTCCGCATTTTCTTTAAGGGGCATTTTGGGTGTTTGGGCTTTGCTCGGGCGCCAAATTTGTAACGGGCTTAGTGCGGTTACTTGTGGAGATTTGGCGCTGGGACGGATTTCAGGATTTCGGAAAAGGGTTTTAAGAGTCGGTTTTACGGTTTTGCTCGGGCGCCAGATTTTTAAGGGTTTTCTCCCTCGGGAATATGCCTGGGTAATTTACGAACTCAGGAGATTACCAGGGTTGCCTGTAGAAATGAAACACACGCTCAAAAATAGAAAATCCTAAATTACTTTATTTCCAGTCGGCAGTGAAAACAATTTGTACGACTAACACCTGCTTAGGTCGTCGAACGGAGACCGGAGAACTACAAAAACTTATTTACAATTATTTATGTATCTCGAAAAGGAAACACACAAATACGAAAATATTAATATTATCACAGTAGGAGAGAAATAAAATGTATTCTAAATAACAGTGAGAAGAGAAGAAATTATTTTAACAAATCGAAAATGCGGAAACGGAAAGTGGAAATACTCTTACAAATATTCAGAACCTGAGATATGAAAAATGAAAAACCCTCTTAATGCTGAAAATGCGAAAACGGAAAATTATCCTAACAATTTCACAATGAAAGATGAATAGCTAAATACGAAGACGATCGGAAAACGTGCTGTGGCTAATATTCGGTAGTGCGGCTTTTACGTATCGAGAGAGCGAGAGCGTGAGAGAGAGAATACGGTAGACTGGAATCAACTTTTCCTCAACGCGACGACGGAAAATTTAATACCGGGCGGTTGGGAAAACGGACGTTTTCACAACTGCCGGTTTAACACGCAGTAAACGTTCATCCACAGATAGCTTATATCTAGCGGTCGGTACGCTCACAACGAAAAATCACAGATAACGTATAGCCTACTAGCTAGCGGTCGGGGACGCTTTCACAATAGACGAATAACTACGGATAGCTCGAACGGCTTAAGACTATCGGTCGGGGACAATGCACAATTTACGTACAATCACAAATAACAAATAATTCGGCGGTTATAACTAACGGCGGTGACGTTTACAATAGACAGATAGACGGATCGACTTGCTATAAACAAGTCTTGGTTCTCACCTTGGATTAACTCGGGCAAAGAACAAAGTTGGGGGCGAGTGGCTTATATAAGTTTAGTCTTGATAGTTAAACGATGGTAGATTACACATTGCCTGATCGGCCGCCATCTATTTGAGATAGGTTCGATTTTACGTTTAATTTGTACGGTGGGTGGTCTACTCTCAACTCTCGAAAATCGGCTTCGTTACAACTTCCGTGTCAAAAGATTCAGAGACTCACGCGTGCAATCGGTCTACAATCACAATACAGACTGATGCCTGCCGCCCTGTCCTGTCGTCGATGTGTCGTACAAAATTCGCATGTGTGAGTTGCGTTCGCATCCCGACTGCCACAGTTTGGTGGATCGTACCGACGACACCACGGCGACTGTCGTCGAATTGTCGGCAGTGTGTCAGACGTGTGAGTACTACAACGCGATTTCCATGTTTCTACTACGCTACTAAGCTACGCTTGACAGACGACGACTTTTTTTGTCGTTCTGATGTCGTTGGGAAGTGGCACGTGTGCGTTAAGCCTTAAGGTACGATCAGAGTACCTTCTTTTTACGCTTTTCTTTCGTTCTCGTTTTATAAGCTTCCACGTAGCAAATGCTTGCTCAGTATTCATTTTACAACTACACTGACTGACTATTTTGTTGGTCGCGATCAGATGTTGGTCGCGCTCTGATCGCGCTCAACCGAATCCTGGCGGCCAGGTTGAGAAGGTATCCGGAACGATTTTGAAATTTTTTAAGAATGTCAGTCCAAACTTTTGATCATTTAGTGGAAAAGTTGGTCCTTTCCTGAAAAAAGAAGTAACAAATTTTGTTCGGAAAAGGTACATTACACATACGGAACGACTTGTGATAACGATAATGTAAGAAAAAGCCATTTTTTTGGGACAAGTAGTTGATATATCTATAAAAATTAATGGCTAAACTCATCAACGAACACTGATTAGTGTAGAATTCATTAATGGTATCGAGTAAATAGTTGGTGTTCTGAAGCAGGGCCTTGAGATGATGATTTCTGCGGTATTACAAGCTGTAGTTTAGTTAGAGTTCTGTGTTGGGTATCCCGGAAGTTTACTGGTGAATCCTGCTGTATTACAGGCTGCAGTGGAGTTAGAATTCTGTTGCGGGTATCCGGGAAGTTTACTGATCGTTCTTCAGATGGCCATATCTCGTCCCGGGTAATTTCATCAATAATAATTTGTCGTATTTTATTTCTAATTTTTACTTTTTGTAGAGGCTGAAATTTTTCCATGTACGGAATGAGACTTTCGAAAAAATGCAATTCCTCAGACTCTTGAACAGGAATATCTTGTTCCACTTTTGGGTCAAGATCTCTAATTTTTTCTTTCTATTTCAAGAAATCGGTCGTCTCTAGTATCAGAACACTTTTTTCTCTTTGAACTTTTGAAAGAAGCCACCAACGCTGGTCTAGAAGTAGAGGAAGTATTAGTGGGGTTGCTTAACGATTCTAATGAAATGTTCCTATCTGGAGATGGGGAATCGATGTTTGACTGCAGATCTGATAATTCAGTTTCCTCTTGATCCAATAATTCATTCGTATTGTTGAGTAAAGATAGATTTCCTTGCTTGGTGGCCGGTGCCATTACGTCTTAACACGTTCGCTGCCATGTGTATCATTTCTGCTGGACACTGGCTCATCTTCCCTCTGGACTCGGCGGCTGATTTCGGCTTCTAGGTCGATCTGGTAGTTGACCGGGTAGTAGAACGTCCTGAAGCTCTTGAGGAAGTATTCCCACTTCTCGATACGTTGTCGGTTATTTCGGTACCACAATGCGGGGTCCCCTCGTAGTAATTCAGGCATCACGGGAAGAAGTCGGTCGAGGTGGATGTTTTGCGAGGTACATATTTCCTGGAGACATTCGATGAATGTCACAGGATCTGTTCGCCCGTCGAAAACGATTCGCCACTCACTTACCCTGAGTGGTGTGAAACTAGGCATAGTTTCGGGAGAGGTCATATTAGTCACTGTGAGTATCGGTGGGGGCAGAGTATTTTCGGTCACGAAAAAGGGCTGCGGATTTTCCTGAGGACAAGGAGAACTAGTTCCGTCTCGTAAAAATCGCACTACACGTTTTCTTAATTCGTCGACAGTACCTTGTGTGTTTAATCGGAATTTCGTGGCTTCGGTTTGTAGATCGGATTTGTTTAATTTATAAATCCAACCTACGCGGGGATCGTTCGTTTCGGTATTCGGAACTTCGAGAGATGACTTATTTTCCGCATTTTCTTTAAGGGGCATTTTGGGTGTTTGGGCTTTGCTCGGGCGCCAAATTTGTAACGGGCTTAGTGCGGTTACTTGTGGAGATTTGGCGCTGGGACGGATTTCAGGATTTCGGAAAAGGGTTTTAAGAGTCGGTTTTACGGTTTTGCTCGGGCGCCAGATTTTTAAGGGTTTTCTCCCTCGGGAATATGCCTGGGTAATTTACGAACTCAGGAGATTACCAGGGTTGCCTGTAGAAATGAAACACACGCTCAAAAATAGAAAATCCTAAATTACTTTATTTCCAGTCGGCAGTGAAAACAATTTGTACGACTAACACCTGCTTAGGTCGTCGAACGGAGACCGGAGAACTACAAAAACTTATTTACAATTATTTATGTATCTCGAAAAGGAAACACACAAATACGAAAATATTAATATTATCACAGTAGGAGAGAAATAAAATGTATTCTAAATAACAGTGAGAAGAGAAGAAATTATTTTAACAAATCGAAAATGCGGAAACGGAAAGTGGAAATACTCTTACAAATATTCAGAACCTGAGATATGAAAAATGAAAAACCCTCTTAATGCTGAAAATGCGAAAACGGAAAATTATCCTAACAATTTCACAATGAAAGATGAATAGCTAAATACGAAGACGATCGGAAAACGTGCTGTGGCTAATATTCGGTAGTGCGGCTTTTACGTATCGAGAGAGCGAGAGCGTGAGAGAGAGAATACGGTAGACTGGAATCAACTTTTCCTCAACGCGACGACGGAAAATTTAATACCGGGCGGTTGGGAAAACGGACGTTTTCACAACTGCCGGTTTAACACGCAGTAAACGTTCATCCACAGATAGCTTATATCTAGCGGTCGGTACGCTCACAACGAAAAATCACAGATAACGTATAGCCTACTAGCTAGCGGTCGGGGACGCTTTCACAATAGACGAATAACTACGGATAGCTCGAACGGCTTAAGACTATCGGTCGGGGACAATGCACAATTTACGTACAATCACAAATAACAAATAATTCGGCGGTTATAACTAACGGCGGTGACGTTTACAATAGACAGATAGACGGATCGACTTGCTATAAACAAGTCTTGGTTCTCACCTTGGATTAACTCGGGCAAAGAACAAAGTTGGGGGCGAGTGGCTTATATAAGTTTAGTCTTGATAGTTAAACGATGGTAGATTACACATTGCCTGATCGGCCGCCATCTATTTGAGATAGGTTCGATTTTACGTTTAATTTGTACGGTGGGTGGTCTACTCTCAACTCTCGAAAATCGGCTTCGTTACAACTTCCGTGTCAAAAGATTCAGAGACTCACGCGTGCAATCGGTCTACAATCACAATACAGACTGATGCCTGCCGCCCTGTCCTGTCGTCGATGTGTCGTACAAAATTCGCATGTGTGAGTTGCGTTCGCATCCCGACTGCCACAGTTTGGTGGATCGTACCGACGACACCACGGCGACTGTCGTCGAATTGTCGGCAGTGTGTCAGACGTGTGAGTACTACAACGCGATTTCCATGTTTCTACTACGCTACTAAGCTACGCTTGACAGACGACGACTTTTTTTGTCGTTCTGATGTCGTTGGGAAGTGGCACGTGTGCGTTAAGCCTTAAGGTACGATCAGAGTACCTTCTTTTTACGCTTTTCTTTCGTTCTCGTTTTATAAGCTTCCACGTAGCAAATGCTTGCTCAGTATTCATTTTACAACTACACTGACTGACTATTTTGTTGGTCGCGATCAGATGTTGGTCGCGCTCTGATCGCGCTCAACCGAATCCTGGCGGCCAGGTTGAGAAGGTATCCGGAACGATTTTGAAATTTTTTAAGAATGTCAGTCCAAACTTTTGATCATTTAGTGGAAAAGTTGGTCCTTTCCTGAAAAAAGAAGTAACAAATTTTGTTCGGAAAAGGTACATTACACATACGGAACGACTTGTGATAACGATAATGTAAGAAAAAGCCATTTTTTTGGGACAAGTAGTTGATATATCTATAAAAATTAATGGCTAAACTCATCAACGAACACTGATTAGTGTAGAATTCATTAATGGTATCGAGTAAATAGTTGGTGTTCTGAAGCAGGGCCTTGAGATGATGATTTCTGCGGTATTACAAGCTGTAGTTTAGTTAGAGTTCTGTGTTGGGTATCCCGGAAGTTTACTGGTGAATCCTGCTGTATTACAGGCTGCAGTGGAGTTAGAATTCTGTTGCGGGTATCCGGGAAGTTTACTGATCGTTCTTCAGATGGCCATATCTCGTCCCGGGTAATTTCATCAATAATAATTTGTCGTATTTTATTTCTAATTTTTACTTTTTGTAGAGGCTGAAATTTTTCCATGTACGGAATGAGACTTTCGAAAAAATGCAATTCCTCAGACTCTTGAACAGGAATATCTTGTTCCACTTTTGGGTCAAGATCTCTAATTTTTTCTTTCTATTTCAAGAAATCGGTCGTCTCTAGTATCAGAACACTTTTTTCTCTTTGAACTTTTGAAAGAAGCCACCAACGCTGGTCTAGAAGTAGAGGAAGTATTAGTGGGGTTGCTTAACGATTCTAATGAAATGTTCCTATCTGGAGATGGGGAATCGATGTTTGACTGCAGATCTGATAATTCAGTTTCCTCTTGATCCAATAATTCATTCGTATTGTTGAGTAAAGATAGATTTCCTTGCTTGGTGGCCGGTGCCATTACGTCTTAACACGTTCGCTGCCATGTGTATCATTTAGGTTACACCGAGTGAACGAAAGTGGGCAATGATCTCTAGAGAAGTGGACTGTATGTAGATATCTCTCGTAACTCGTGGGTGGCTGCGGAGATAAATCTTGTCTCCAGGTTGTAAGGCTGAAGACGTTCTTGTAAATGGAGATCAGGGCGTAGTAGTGTATAAATAATGTGGCATCCGGATTCGGATTCGGATTGCAGGTGTTTTAACGGTTTTTTGCAGGTGTTCCAACGGATTTTTGCAGGTGTTCCGTGATTTAACGGTTTTTTGCAGGTGTTTTTGCAGGTTTTTCAAGTTTTGGGGGATTTAACGGTCTTTTGCAGGTGTTTTTGCAGGTTTTTGCAAGTTTTGGGGGATTTAACGGTCTTTTGCAGGTGTTTTTGCAGGTTTTTGCAAGTTTTGGGGGGATTTAACGGTTTTTTGCAGGTGTTTTTGCAGGTTTTTGCAAGTTTTGGGGGGATTTAACGGTTTTTTGCAGGTGTTCCGTGATTTAACGGTTTTTTGCAGGTGTTTTTGCAGGTTTTTGCAAGTTTTGGGGGGATTTAACGGTCTTTTGCAGGTTTTGGAGGGATTTAACGGTCTTTTGCAGGTATTTTTGCAGGTTTTTGCAAGTTTTGGGGGGATTCAACGGTTTTTTGCAGGTTTTTGCAAGTTTTGGGGGGATTTAACGGTCTTTGCGGATTCAACGGTTTTTTGCAAGTCCTTGCAAGTTTTGCAGGTGTTTCGTTTTAGCCGTGACTCACACACGTGCTCATATGACTCATCCCGTTTTTGGGAGATTCAACTGTTTTTGCATGTCTTTGCAGGTGTTCGGGGGTTTAACGGTTTTAGTCGTGACTCAACTTACACCACCACTGTCTATCGGGATTCCTTCGCGTATTAAGTGTCATCACCCCACGTGCAATTTCTAACGATTACAGATAACGTCTTGCAAATGTAACGGTTTCGCTAGTGACTCATTCATTCACGTGCTTCTTATGTAGGTGTTAGAGACATTCCTCGACCTCTCATAAGGGATTTTCGCTAATTACACTGCTACAATCAATATATCGGGGTCAGTATTCTCGCACGTAGAATTAAAGAATAAAATTAACCATATGTTTGAATGCCGAAAATATAAACAAAAATTAAAGTCTTTGACTCATCCGGTTTTTGAGTGATTTAACGTCTTTGCTGGACTTTGCAAGTTTTGCAGGTCTTTGGGGCATTCCTACTAAATCAAATACCAATTATTTTTGGGGATTATTCACACCACCCCATTTTCAAAAAAGTATAATAAAAAGTAGGACTTTTCTATCAAGGTGAACATTAATAGAGAAGATGTTGATGGAGCACATTCTAGTGTTACATGCTATTTGGCACAATTCATTATACATATATCCAGAAGATACTAAAGAAGTTTTTATATGTTTCGATAATAATGGAACTAAAAACGAGACCTGGCCAACGAGATGGAATAGAATGGATAAGGATTAATTTTTTCATTCAACAATACCCCGAAATAGCACGGCATATAAATTACGACTTAGAAGAAATGATAACTCTACCCATGACATTAAATGGACCAATCTTACCCCCACCACAACTTCCCATAGTACAAAAGCCGAGCCGTCAGGAAACTTTGTACCATTTTCACCTTTGCTTTACTACATAGCAGTGTGTTGCTCATTACTACTGGTAGAAATTTTAGTAAAATATTACATATGGAGCTTCAAGAATTTTTAAAATTGTATAAAGACTTATTGCTAAACGAACATAGAAATGAACTATACCGAATTCAACACCAATTGGAGAGAAACAAGAATGAAGAAAAGAGACTTTCCACGCACGGATGTCACTACATAAGCTGTCCTTGGTCCCATGATGCCACTCAAGAAGGTCCTGATACCTGTGAATGCTGCTACAGACTTTGGGATGATGAGAGAAACAGTGAAAAAGTGCAAAAAATTATTAATTTGTATTTAAAAAATTGTAGTAAATTTTAAATAAAACCGTAAATTTAATTTATATATAGTTTTATTTAACCATACCAAAATACATAAAACATTAATCTAACAAATCTAAATTATAATAACCATTAACATTACATTTACTTTCAATTTTTTCACACAATTCAATCAATAGAGATAAGTCAGAATCATTCTTTTGTAGTAAAAAATGCCCCCAAGCAAAAGTTTCTACGGTATTAGGAATTACAAACCTCTTATCATCTTTCGATGATAAGGCAATTTTATTTTTTAATTCTGTATATATGGTGTGTAGTTCAGAAGAGAAAATATACATTTTTCTAAAAATCGAAACACCCTCTTCTACAGTTCTGATGTAATCAGATAGGTGTAAATGATTTTTGACTACACTTTTTGAAATTCCCTTCGCCTTTTTCATAACATCAACTGCTTTGACACAATATGCCTTAGCACCAGTCCCATAAAAACATTCTATAGGTACACCAGCATATTCATCTTTCATCTTCCCAACTTCTGATAATGACTTGGGGATGGCATAAATATTGTCTAGAGGATAATTTGATGTGTCAAAATAGTTGATGTTCTCTTTTATATCTTGATATACATTATCAGTAAAAATTTGTAAAATAAGTGAATCAGTGTCAGTGTAACAAAGATTGGCATCACCGTATTTTTCTTTTACAAAACCATAAAAAAAATCATAAATCACAGTTTTAGAAATCTCAAGGATTGAAAATCCTACGTAAAGAGGCTTGTCGTAATGTATTTGTGTTTTTTCCAATTGTATAGCCACCAAATTTTCATCAAACACCGAACAAGATTTAAAATGTGGCCTCGATATTAAAGTTTTAGCACCAATAGATCCTATTTTATTTTCCCAATGCGAGCTTAACTTAATATCCTGTCGCTTATCAACGTTTTCCATGGTTTTACCAAAAATAGAATTAATTAATAATTTAAAGAGGTCCTTTTCAAATTCATTTTTTGCTGAATTTCTTAGTTTAGTATTCAAGTCAATGTAAGGTTTTAACCATGGTGATTGTGAAAATTCCATGACTCTATGAACTTTTTTCAAAATCAAACCATATTTTAAGCATTGTTTTAAATTTCTGTAGTGAATAATGTACTTGTACTTATTTTGTAAATTTGGAATTAATTTTGGTATTGTACCACTAGGAGGTATTATATTCTCCGGACAAAATGGCAAATCATTATGATCTTGATGCAAATGTGAGGGATATTCTAAATCAACTTCCAAAACATAACCCTGTAATGAGTCATCGTCTATTAGATTACAATCAAATTTATCAATTTCACCTTCATCGAGCCATTTAAAGTTACCAGTTGCCAAGGGCTGTTTCATTGAAAATCCGTACAAGTTTGTGGCGTCATAGTACATGATATAAGAGGTTGGTTTCTCACTATTGTAATTTGGTAGAAATTTATTATTAGCTATTGCTTTTCTTTTAGTACAAGTACTGACACCACCCCGAATTCCTTTTTTGAAAAAATGTATCATGTCGATATCAGTGAGAAGTTCGAGTTGAATTTTAGTAAAACGTAACATTGCATCCCAACTAAGAGAGGGTGCTGTTATGTAGTGAGCAGGATCCAATTTATAATTATTTAAACACACTTGTCTAAAATTTTCAAACACATCAGCTAAAAGAAGTACATCCGACTTTAAATAAATATCAGAATATTCTCCCAAATTTGAGCAATTAAATGTTCGCCATACTTCTTTAGCTCGATCGTAATCAGCTTGTGAAATCGATTCCCCACTAAGTGTATCAAAAAATTTATCTGATGATGGAAGTTGTTCTTTCAACTTGTCTAGAGAGTGTACGTAGTTATATGGGAAAACGCCTTTGCGTCTTATTAAATTAAACTCGTTATCATCGGGGAAATATTTTCTCACCTCATTACATTGATCTGCAGATAAATTTTGACTTAGCTTATCCAACGATCTAGATAAAAATCGAAATGAGTCTACAAATCGTAATGTTAAGAATTGACTATGTATTAAAGGATCACTTGATTTTTCGACCAAAATACGTTTAGAAAAGGAAATGTATTTCTCCTTATTTTGGGCTATTACTGACACAGCTTCACCGTTTAAAGCCAATTTTTTGGTAAACAGATGACAATCATAATTTGTGAGATTATGAAAAAAGATGGGGATAACCTTAGAGACTTTAAATTGGAGATTACATTGCGCATGCGCCAAAAATCTATACAAACCAGTCTGGTGCGAGTGGTCGTGAACTTTGATATCACCAGGTAAGAACGGTTTATCACAAATTTGACAAATGGTACCATTATTAAAGAGGACTTGTTCTTCCTCAGATAATGGCAACATTTCTCTTACATGTTTTAAGTGATTATGATAAATACCTTGAGCAACTTCATCTAATTGAGCTGTAAATGCTTCAGCAACATTAGTCCCCCGGTATGAATAGTATTTTGAATATTTATCATCAAAATTACATTTTACATACATCCCAAAAGAATAAGGTTCGTGTTCAAAAGTTTTAACCGTGTAGGATTCATTATCACACGGTTCATTGTGGTGAATTGGTTTCAGAATACTTTCAAAATCTGCATAAATTACAAATGGTACGGGTAATTGTTTTTCGATATTAATAAATTTGAGAATATTTTGAGGTACCATTTCACCATATTTATTCAAAACTAAATTCGTAGTGGGTGTTTTAGTATATAAGTGGTTACAATCATATTTTTCATGAGCTCGTAATTTTTCCTTTGTTTGAAAGTTCTGTAAACACCCATCACAAAGATATTTTGTATTATATTTCGATAACTGACTTTTAACTAATCTAAATGAATCCATAATTAAACAATAATGGTTATTACCATCATCATCGGTTAGCAGTAGGAGATTCACGTGTGTAGGTTTTCGAGCGGAAGTAAAGTGTAAAGGTCCGACCACTTCAGTAACCCAAATACCATCTTCATATTTAGAGTCAAGTCCATACACGTTCACAGAAATATTGTTAAATTCTTCAAACTTCTTAATGTCTTTCAATTTGACAGGGAAGTCTATATTTTTAAAATCCAATAAGACGTCATAAGGTGGATACGATGACACTAATGCTGGGTGACCACTTGCTGGAAAGATGGCTGCAATAATACTCCAAGCGAAGCACGCATTATCTGAATTCTTTATGTTTAATACTGCTTGGGTTTTTTCTACTCGTCTCGGACATTTAATGTAAGATGATGCTGATATTGGATTATACTTGTTGATGTTTACATCCAAAAACATTATATGGTGTAGAGTCCACCCGGAATCCCTTTCTTGAAATTCAGAGGCCTTCGAATCCATTTCCTGAACACAGTCGTTAAAGATCTGATGTAAATCCACCGAAAAAGTTACGACTTTGTTTCTCGTGTTGAACGATTTTACATCAGACATCTCCTTTTCGGGTAATGAATAGAGCGCGAAAAGTTCCATGTTGATTTTTAAAACATGGTGCTGTTTCAGATAATCCAAAATAGTATCCAACACTTTAGTTTTCACTTCTGCGCAGAATGTCAATGGATCAATGTGGTTTTTATCACTTTTAAATCTGTAGCTCACTATGCGGGATTTAAATGCATGGTGGAGCTTTTCAATATTATTGTCACTATGTAAAATTGTTCTTTATAACCGTTTCTTATCATCCGGATTTAATTTCCGTCTCTTATTTGATGTATCACATGTAACGCTTCTTTTACAACGACCCCGCATATGTCGGAATAAATTAGAAGAGGAAGAAAAAGTTTTCCCGCACTGATCACACAACATTGTTACTCGCCGGCTATTCAATTAGTATTAAATTTGTACGAGGGATTTGTAATTTATATCACCTGCTCCTCGACACCTGAACTAATGATGAGTCATTACTTGGGTGAGTCATCAAGAGTGGGTGTTTTAATAAATCCAACTCCCCCCAAAATGAATGGAGAAAGGGTGGGGGTATTTTAAATAGTAATTCTCTACTAAAAATGTAACAATCAACATGTGGATGTGTTATAGTCAAGAACCTGAGATCACTGATCTAGAAAGTGGTATAGAAAATGTTGTGGTGTTCGTTCTCGGGGACCAGGATGAATTTTTGGTGGTTTTTCTGATGACTTCCCCAGGATTAAATGAAACACGTTGTGTTTATGGTTTGTCGACGTTTCGTCTATTCGTTTTTAGACATATTCATGACTGAGTGGAATCTATAATATTAGTATCATGGTAAGTATTATTTCTTGAGAATGTGGTAGTGACACTTACATTTTTTCCAGTTGTTACTATTTGAGTTACCAATGATGTTGAAACCAATGCATATCGCTCTCTGTGGTAGCCTTTTTGTCCCTTTGTCGGGCTTAGTGAGTAGCTTGTTTATTAGATTTGGTGTTATTCTAATAGAATAGCTCTCTTTTTGGCTTGCAGCTTCAGAGGTAACTGACGATGCGTTATTGAGAGAGGCACTTCCTGGGTGAAACTGTGGAACGGGGATTATTTTTTTTTTCCCAATTTACCATGGAGATATCAAAAAACGACGCCATTCCCTTCCTAGATACAGAAATCACCTACACAAATGGAAGGTGCTCTACCAATTGGTACAGGAAACCCTCAGCCTCCAATAATTAATTTCTATTCATACATGCCACTTAAATATAAAATTTCCTCAATTAACAATTTAACAGACAGAGCCATTTTACTTTCAGACAAAAAACACTGGACAGAGAACATTAAATACATAAAACACATACTCACAAACAATTCATTTCCACAAAATATTATACAACACACTATACACAGTAGAATAAACAAATTAAATAACAACACATTAAACACCACAACCAACAATACATCCACTAATCAAGAGATGAATAATACATTAATATACGCAAAACTTCCATTTAATAAATCCATAGCCAAAAACGCCTCAGAAATACTAAAAGAAATAAACATTACAATAGCATGGTATCCATTTAATACATTAAACAACATATTATTCACAAAACTAAAAGACAAAGAAGAAAATAAATTAAAAAGTAACTTAGTATACCAAATTACATGTGCTGATTGTGATCCAAAAACCGTATATATAGGAGAAACAAAACAATACATTAATAAAAGAATAGAACAACATAAATTACATATAAAAAATAAAAATCATTTACATTCAGGCCTTGTCGATCACACACTAACAAAAAACCACAAATTTGATTTTGATAACATCACTATATTAGAAATTGAACAAAATTGGTTCAAGAGAAGATTCTTGGAAGCATTCCACATAACAACAACTCCAAATAATACGAATAAAACCCACGATTTTGATAACATTGCCCAATCGTATCGATCACTTATCAATTTTACCAATACCTTATAAACAATAGGAAAAAAAAATAGAGTCCTCCTGAAACAATAATAAGGATATACGTAATAATTAAAAATTTTACAATTCCATCAACCAAGGTCAATACATAAACAAAACAGAAGTCCAAAAAAACCATCCCCCTTCCACAGTTTCACCCAGGAAGTGCCTCTCTCAATAACGCATCGTCAGTTACCTCTGAAGCTGCAAGCCAAAAAGAGAGCTATTCTATTAGAATAACACCAAATCTAATAAACAAGCTACTCACTAAGCCCGACAAAGGGACAAAAAGGCTACCACAGAGAGCGATATGCATTGGTTTCAACATCATTGGTAACTCAAATAGTAACAACTGGAAAAAATGTAAGTGTCACTACCACATTCTCAAGAAATAATACTTACCATGATACTAATATTATAGATTCCACTCAGTCATGAATATGTCTAAAAACGAATAGACGAAACGTCGACAAACCATAAACACAACGTGTTTCATTTAATCCTGGGGAAGTCATCAGAAAAACCACCAAAAATTCATCCTGGTCCCCGAGAACGAACACCACAACATTTTCTATACCACTTTCTAGATCAGTGATCTCAGGTTCTTGACTATAACACATCCACATGTTGATTGTTACATTTTTAGTAGAGAATTACTATTTAAAATACCCCCACCCTTTCTCCATTCATTTTGGGGGGAGTTGGATTTATTAAAACACCCACTCTTGATGACTCACCCAAGTAATGACTCATCATTAGTTCAGGTGTCGAGGAGCAGGTGATATAAATTACAAATCCCTCGTACAAATTTAATACTAATTGAATAGCCGGCGAGTAACAATGTTGTGTGATCAGTGCGGGAAAACTTTTTCTTCCTCTTCTAATTTATTCCGACATATGCGGGGTCGTTGTAAAAGAAGCGTTACATGTGATACATCAAATAAGAGACGGAAATTAAATCCGGATGATAAGAAACGGTTATAAAGAACAATTTTACATAGTGACAATAATATTGAAAAGCTCCACCATGCATTTAAATCCCGCATAGTGAGCTACAGATTTAAAAGTGATAAAAACCACATTGATCCATTGACATTCTGCGCAGAAGTGAAAACTAAAGTGTTGGATACTATTTTGGATTATCTGAAACAGCACCATGTTTTAAAAATCAACATGGAACTTTTCGCGCTCTATTCATTACCCGAAAAGGAGATGTCTGATGTAAAATCGTTCAACACGAGAAACAAAGTCGTAACTTTTTCGGTGGATTTACATCAGATCTTTAACGACTTTGTTCAGGAAATGGATTCGAAGGCCTCTGAATTTCAAGAAAGGGATTCCGGGTGGACTCTACACCATATAATGTTTTTGGATGTAAACATCAACAAGTATAATCCAATATCAGCATCATCTTACATTAAATGTCCGAGACGAGTAGAAAAAACCCAAGCAGTATTAAACATAAAGAATTCAGATAATGCGTGCTTCGCTTGGAGTATTATTGCAGCCATCTTTCCAGCAAGTGGTCACCCAGCATTAGTGTCATCGTATCCACCTTATGACGTCTTATTGGATTTTAAAAATATAGACTTCCCTGTCAAATTGAAAGACATTAAGAAGTTTGAAGAATTTAACAATATTTCTGTGAACGTGTATGGACTTGACTCTAAATATGAAGATGGTATTTGGGTTACTGAAGTGGTCGGACCTTTACACTTTACTTCCGCTCGAAAACCTACACACGTGAATCTCCTACTGCTAACCGATGATGATGGTAATAACCATTATTGTTTAATTATGGATTCATTTAGATTAGTTAAAAGTCAGTTATCGAAATATAATACAAAATATCTTTGTGATGGGTGTTTACAGAACTTTCAAACAAAGGAAAAATTACGAGCTCATGAAAAATATGATTGTAACCACTTATATACTAAAACACCCACTACGAATTTAGTTTTGAATAAATATGGTGAAATGGTACCTCAAAATATTCTCAAATTTATTAATATCGAAAAACAATTACCCGTACCATTTGTAATTTATGCAGATTTTGAAAGTATTCTGAAACCAATTCACCACAATGAACCGTGTGATAATGAATCCTACACGGTTAAAACTTTTGAACACGAACCTTATTCTTTTGGGATGTATGTAAAATGTAATTTTGATGATAAATATTCAAAATACTATTCATACCGGGGGACTAATGTTGCTGAAGCATTTACAGCTCAATTAGATGAAGTTGCTCAAGGTATTTATCATAATCACTTAAAACATGTAAGAGAAATGTTGCCATTATCTGAGGAAGAACAAGTCCTCTTTAATAATGGTACCATTTGTCAAATTTGTGATAAACCGTTCTTACCTGGTGATATCAAAGTTCACGACCACTCGCACCAGACTGGTTTGTATAGATTTTTGGCGCATGCGCAATGTAATCTCCAATTTAAAGTCTCTAAGGTTATCCCCATCTTTTTTCATAATCTCACAAATTATGATTGTCATCTGTTTACCAAAAAATTGGCTTTAAACGGTGAAGCTGTGTCAGTAATAGCCCAAAATAAGGAGAAATACATTTCCTTTTCTAAACGTATTTTGGTCGAAAAATCAAGTGATCCTTTAATACATAGTCAATTCTTAACATTACGATTTGTAGACTCATTTCGATTTTTATCTAGATCGTTGGATAAGCTAAGTCAAAATTTATCTGCAGATCAATGTAATGAGGTGAGAAAATATTTCCCCGATGATAACGAGTTTAATTTAATAAGACGCAAAGGCGTTTTCCCATATAACTACGTACACTCTCTAGACAAGTTGAAAGAACAACTTCCATCATCAGATAAATTTTTTGATACACTTAGTGGGGAATCGATTTCACAAGCTGATTACGATCGAGCTAAAGAAGTATGGCGAACATTTAATTGCTCAAATTTGGGAGAATATTCTGATATTTATTTAAAGTCGGATGTACTTCTTTTAGCTGATGTGTTTGAAAATTTTAGACAAGTGTGTTTAAATAATTATAAATTGGATCCTGCTCACTACATAACAGCACCCTCTCTTAGTTGGGATGCAATGTTACGTTTTACTAAAATTCAACTCGAACTTCTCACTGATATCGACATGATACATTTTTTCAAAAAAGGAATTCGGGGTGGTGTCAGTACTTGTACTAAAAGAAAAGCAATAGCTAATAATAAATTTCTACCAAATTACAATAGTGAGAAACCAACCTCTTATATCATGTACTATGACGCCACAAACTTGTACGGATTTTCAATGAAACAGCCCTTGGCAACTGGTAACTTTAAATGGCTCGATGAAGGTGAAATTGATAAATTTGATTGTAATCTAATAGACGATGACTCATTACAGGGTTATGTTTTGGAAGTTGATTTAGAATATCCCTCACATTTGCATCAAGATCATAATGATTTGCCATTTTGTCCGGAGAATATAATACCTCCTAGTGGTACAATACCAAAATTAATTCCAAATTTACAAAATAAGTACAAGTACATTATTCACTACAGAAATTTAAAACAATGCTTAAAATATGGTTTGATTTTGAAAAAAGTTCATAGAGTCATGGAATTTTCACAATCACCATGGTTAAAACCTTACATTGACTTGAATACTAAACTAAGAAATTCAGCAAAAAATGAATTTGAAAAGGACCTCTTTAAATTATTAATTAATTCTATTTTTGGTAAAACCATGGAAAACGTTGATAAGCGACAGGATATTAAGTTAAGCTCGCATTGGGAAAATAAAATAGGATCTATTGGTGCTAAAACTTTAATATCGAGGCCACATTTTAAATCTTGTTCGGTGTTTGATGAAAATTTGGTGGCTATACAATTGGAAAAAACACAAATACATTACGACAAGCCTCTTTACGTAGGATTTTCAATCCTTGAGATTTCTAAAACTGTGATTTATGATTTTTTTTATGGTTTTGTAAAAGAAAAATACGGTGATGATGCCAATCTTTGTTACACTGACACTGATTCACTTATTTTACAAATTTTTACTGATAATGTATATCAAGATATAAAAGAGAACATCAACTATTTTGACACATCAAATTATCCTCTAGACAATATTTATGCCATCCCCAAGTCATTATCAGAAGTTGGGAAGATGAAAGATGAATATGCTGGTGTACCTATAGAATGTTTTTATGGGACTGGTGCTAAGGCATATTGTGTCAAAGCAGTTGATGTTATGAAAAAGGCGAAGGGAATTTCAAAAAGTGTAGTCAAAAATCATTTACACCTATCTGATTACATCAGAACTGTAGAAGAGGGTGTTTCGATTTTTAGAAAAATGTATATTTTCTCTTCTGAACTACACACCATATATACAGAATTAAAAAATAAAATTGCCTTATCATCGAAAGATGATAAGAGGTTTGTAATTCCTAATACCGTAGAAACTTTTGCTTGGGGGCATTTTTTACTACAAAAGAATGATTCTGACTTATCTCTATTGATTGAATTGTGTGAAAAAATTGAAAGTAAATGTAATGTTAATGGTTATTATAATTTAGATTTGTTAGATTAATGTTTTATGTATTTTGGTATGGTTAAATAAAACTATATATAAATTAAATTTACGGTTTTATTTAAAATTTACTACAATTTTTTAAATACAAATTAATAATTTTTTGCACTTTTTCACTGTTTCTCTCATCATCCCAAAGTCTGTAGCAGCATTCACAGGTATCAGGACCTTCTTGAGTGGCATCATGGGACCAAGGACAGCTTATGTAGTGACATCCGTGCGTGGAAAGTCTCTTTTCTTCATTCTTGTTTCTCTCCAATTGGTGTTGAATTCGGTATAGTTCATTTCTATGTTCGTTTAGCAATAAGTCTTTATACAATTTTAAAAATTCTTGAAGCTCCATATGTAATATTTTACTAAAATTTCTACCAGTAGTAATGAGCAACACACTGCTATGTAGTAAAGCAAAGGTGAAAATGGTACAAAGTTTCCTGACGGCTCGGCTTTTGTACTATGGGAAGTTGTGGTGGGGGTAAGATTGGTCCATTTAATGTCATGGGTAGAGTTATCATTTCTTCTAAGTCGTAATTTATATGCCGTGCTATTTCGGGGTATTGTTGAATGAAAAAATTAATCCTTATCCATTCTATTCCATCTCGTTGGCCAGGTCTCGTTTTTAGTTCCATTATTATCGAAACATATAAAAACTTCTTTAGTATCTTCTGGATATATGTATAATGAATTGTGCCAAATAGCATGTAACACTAGATGTGCTCCATCAACATCTTCTCTATTAATGTTCACCTTGATAGAAAAGTCCTACTTTTTATTATACTTTTTTGAAAATGGGGTGGTGTGAATAATCCCCAAAAATAATTGGTATTTGATTTAGTAGGAATGCCCCAAAGACCTGCAAAACTTGCAAAGTCCAGCAAAGACGTTAAATCACTCAAAAACCGGATGAGTCAAAGACTTTAATTTTTGTTTATATTTTCGGCATTCAAACATATGGTTAATTTTATTCTTTAATTCTACGTGCGAGAATACTGACCCCGATATATTGATTGTAGCAGTGTATTTAGCGAAAATCCCTTATGAGAGGTCGAGGAATGTCTCTAACACCTACATAAGAAGCACGTGAATGAATGAGTCACTAGCGAAACCGTTACATTTGCAAGACGTTATCTGTAATCGTTAGAAATTGCACGTGGGGTGATGACACTTAATACGCGAAGGAATCCCGATAGACAGTGGTGGTGTAAGTTGAGTCACGACTAAAACCGTTAAACCCCCGAACACCTGCAAAGACATGCAAAAACAGTTGAATCTCCCAAAAACGGGATGAGTCATATGAGCACGTGTGTGAGTCACGTCTAAAACGAAACACCTGCAAAACTTGCAAGGACTTGCAAAAAACAGTTGAATCCGCAAAGACCGTTAAATCCCCCCAAAACTTGCAAAAACCTGCAAAAAACCGTTGAATCCCCCCAAAACTTGCAAAAACCTGCAAAAACACCTGCAAAAGACCGTTAAATCCCTCCAAAACCTGCAAAAGACCGTTAAATCCCCCCAAAACTTGCAAAAACCTGCAAAAACACCTGCAAAAACACCTGCAAAAAACCGTTAAATCACGGAACACCTGCACGGAACACCTGCAAAAAACCGTTAAATCCCCCCAAAACTTGCAAAAACCTGCAAAAACACCTGCAAAAAACCGTTAAATCCCCCCAAAACTTGCAAAAACCTGCAAAAACACCTGCAAAAGACCATTAAATCCCCCAAAACTTGCAAAAACCTGCAAAAACACCTGCAAAAGACCGTTAAATCCCCCAAAACTTGCAAAAACCTGCAAAAACACCTGCAAAAAACCGTTAAATCACGGAACACCTGCAAAAAACCGTTGGAACACCTGCAAAAAACCGTTAAAACACCTGCAATCCGAATCCGAATCCGGATGCCACATTATTTATACACTACTGGGCGTGTCGTGATCTCCTTGAAGTTCTTGAAGTTCTCGTAGGTTCTTGTAGTTTGGAGAGAGGACGTTACGTACTCTCCGGGTTGAAGTTTTGTTAGGTTTTTAGGTAGTCAGGTTAGGTGGCGTGAAGAAAGATCACAACACACTGTCGTTAATGAGCATACGTGGTATACTGATTTATTGTACCAAAATTCGGGGTTTTTATACAGATTGATTTTACATAGGTTAAATACGATTTTATTGTTTTCGTTACCTTGTACCCAGCTGACCTTCCGTTATCATATTACCGAGATGTTGTGTTATGCTTAGTCAGCTGAGTTTGAACTTGACCGTCTCACGTTTATTCGTAATTGTTTTCCTTTAGTAACGTGAAATGGTCGCTAATGTTATTGATTCGTGTGCGAATGTTAAATTAATTTACTGATGTTGTCTATAACAATCCTTCATCTAGTTTATGACTTGTAAAATCCTTGTACCCAATTACTTGTAAAATCCCTGTACTCAATTAATTATAAATATACGGTCGAGCTACTAAAAACCAAACAATAATCTAATTCCCAACGATTCCCTATTTAATTTGATTATAAAATTCCCTTGATTGCAAAAATTCCCCTATTTAACCTTGTAAAAATGTTGCAGCGTCAACATCCTGCCAACTCGCGCCTTAGAAGTTGGTGATGGTTTCTTGGCTGGTTGGCTCCTGGCCCTAGTTGTGGCGATGTAGTCGGCGGGATGATGGTCGGCTCGTCCTCAAGCCCTTAGTCCTGCGCTGATTTGGTGTTGTCGGCGACGGGCGGCTGCTGGCTTGGCGTGGTCGACTGGTTGCCGGGTTCGTCTTCGGTGTCCCAATTGTCGTCGCACTCGACGTTTATCAGCCACACTGGGTACCTCCCAAACGTAGTTTGGTGGATTACGGAGGGCGGTCGGTGGCTCGGCGTGGCTCTCGTCGGCTGCTGCGTAGATGTAGGTCTAGACGGGGCCGTTGTCGAGGTTGATGCTTGGTTGTGGTTCTCCTCCTTATCCCATCTTTCGTCGCACGGGACGTCCAGGAGGGTGACGGGATATTTGGTCAAGCTGCGTGCATCCGCTTGAATGGTCACTGGGGCGGCTTCTACACGGTCCGGGCATCTGACGCGATGCCGGGGAAGGTGCTTGTATATAACTTGGTGCTGAGGGTTGTACGGGCACCTCACCCAGTACTCGAGTGGTTCGTGGATCGACGTCGGTTTTGGGTGTACTTGGTGTTCGGAGGTTGTAAATGGAATGAGCGTTTGATGATGCGTTGACTTGTGAAGTTGCTTTTTGCTGATACAGTACTTGTACTAGTTAGTCGAAATTATTGTTTGTGAATTGTCGGTGGATTACCTTTGCTTATGGAATTGTATCGGTAACTGGGTTAATTGTTTCTGTTATCAGCGGAATTAATTGGGTGATCGCTCTTTTGCACACCGATCCTCCTTGTTTTTTGATGGTAACAACCCGTACGTTGCCTTTTTTGTCCGGGTGAATGGCCACAATGCGAGCGAGTGGCCATTTGCTTGGGTTGACCTCATTTTCTTTTATGATTGCGACATCTCCTATCTGAAAGTTTTCTTCGACGGTTTTCCATTTGTATCTCTGTTGTAATCTGTGAAGATAATCCGTTGTCCAAGATTTCCAAAACTGACTCCTCAGTCTCTGGATGAACTTCCATCTTGTATTCGCACTCGCTGTTGCGTCAGAAAGTGTAATGCTTAACGGGCCGAGTGCTTCTCGCCCGATGAGAAAATGACTGGGAGTTAGAACGTTTATCTGCTCGGAGTCTTCCGTTAAAGCCCATAGTGGTGTGGAATTTAGGCATGACTCAATTTGGGCTAATAGAGTGGCCATTTCTTCAAATGTGAGAGTGTTGTCCCCTATTGTTCGTTTTAGGTGGTGTTTTGTAGATTTTACGGCAGCCTCCCATAGTCCACCGAAGTGTGGGGCTGCCGGGGGGGGGGGGGGGGTAAAGTGCCAGGACACCCCCTCACTAACCATCGTGTCTTGTACCTGATTATCAGACGTTATCCGGGCTATTTCTTTTATGAGGACGTTTCTTGCTCCTACAAAATTTGTGCCATTATCGCTTTATACATGCGCACACGATCCTCGTCTTGCTTGAAATCTTCTAAATGCCGCTGTTGTCATGTCACTTACTGCTTCCAGGTGTATTGCTTTCGTGGGAAAACACACAAACACTGCTATGTATCCTTTGTATGATTTGTGCCCTCTCCCTTTCATAGTTCTCAATTGTATGGGCCCTGCGTAGTCTATCCCAGTGTGTTCAAAGGGCCAGGACGGATTTACTCTTGCCGCTGGTAACTCCCCCATGATTTGCGTGGCCCCTATCGCTCTGTGCCGTATGCATGTTGTGCAGTTTCTGATCATCTTTTGTGTTGTTGTTTTCAGTTTGGTTATCCAGAATCTTCTGCGTATATAAGCCATGGTTACTTTGTTCCCTCCATGAAGGGTTGCCACATGGGCATGTCGAACAATAAGCTGAGCCAGATGACTGGTCGATGTCAGGATCATTGGGTGCCTCTGGTCCATCGGAAGCTGTGCGTTCCCTAGCCGACCTCCTACTCGTAAGATCCCTTCGTCATCTACGTATGGTGTTAGCGCCTGTAGTTTGTTGCTCTATTTTGTTCCTTTGACCGCGGCTATCCGTTTCCTGGGTTGCTCGTACTACTGCCCTTAGTGTGTCGTCCAATTCTTCCACTGTTAGGCGCCCTTTTGCCGGTCTAAGAAACCTTCTGCAGTACGACAGTACTCTCAGCATCCTTGTGTATGATGAGAATCTTTCCAATATGTTTTCATCTTTTACCGTCGCTACGCATATTTGGATTGCCTTTTTTCTCTCTTCTTGATTCGTCGCTGGGACTTCCGCTTTGTCGTCATACGTTGTAGTAGTTTTCAGCCATCTAGGTCTTTCCCACCATAACTGACTTTCTCTGATCGTTGGTGGATCGACCCCTCTCGATATTAGATCTGCCGGGTTTTCTTCTCCAGGTACATGTCTCCATATTTGTTTTGGCGTCAATTTGTGTATGTGGCTTACTCTGTTAGTAGATGAACTACAGGAGTTCGGCGATAAAATTTGTAACATAACCTCACTTTTGCAAATCGTCTACCACCAGCCTCGAAGCCCGCGCCCCGCCGCGCTCCCACCTAGGGCTACTCCCCCCCACCCCAGCTACTTTCCGCGGGCCCCCCGGGGTCGTCGCGCCGAGCTTCACGTCAAAGCACGGAACACAAAAGTCCTTGACAGTCCCGTGAGCACGGAACATGAAGAACCATAAGCGCCACCTATCGTACAGTGGCGAAAGCGAGTAGTTAGGCAACCCACCTTTCGTGGCGAGCCGCCTAGTGTCCAGTGGCGGTCCGTATTGGTTTTAAAACTTCTTTGAAGGGGGATAGATGGGTAGAAAATTAACAAAATTATGTATTACACGAAGTATTTTTGTAAAATGTAACGGCTTCACCCGGGATTCGAACCATAAAATACTTGCAGATGTCGAAAATGTAAAGAATGCAAATTTTATTTACTAGTACATACTGTGTGTGTTATTTTTACTTTTCCACATAATCTACAAAGCAAAAACAAAAATTATTAATACATTTATTACAACTTAAATCAGGAATAATATCTGTATCTACAGAATTTATAGTCATAGATTCATAGCAGTAAATTTCGGTTGAATTTGGAAAACACTCATGTCGTCGTGGCGAAAACGAGTAGTTAGGCAACCCACCTTTCGTGGCGAGCCGCCTAGTGTCCAGTGGCGGTCCGTATTGGTTTTAAAACTTCTTTGAAGGGGGATAGATGGGTAGAAAATTAACAAAATTATGTATTACACGAAGTATTTTTGTAAAATGTAACGGCTTCACCCAGGATTCGAACCATAAAATACTTGCAGATGTCGAAAATGTAAAGAATGCAAATTTTATTTACTAGTACATACTGTGTGTGTTATTTTTACTTTTCCACATAATCTTCAAAGCAAAAACAAAAAATTATTAATACATTTATTACAACTTAAATCAGGAATAATATCTGTATCTACAGAGTTTATAGTCATAGATTCATAGCAGTAAATTTCGGTTGAATTTGGAAAACACTCATGTCGTCGTTTTCTGGACAGTACATTATTCTCACCGTCAGTGGTTCGCCCAGTAAATCTGACGGTAAATGGTCGCACACGATGCAGCAATTGGGGTGGTCTATAACTACAAGCCTGTCTTGAAACATATCTTCGGACGAACAAATCACTTTCAAACAAAAAGTACATACTTGTATGAGCATAATTTGAGATGATTACTTGTTCAATAAAAAGTAGCCAGACCCTGTGGAGAGAAAAATGTATAAAAATGATTGGTTATGACGACGAGACATACTTAGAAAGGAATTAAAGGTACTGCAAATGAATATTATTGATAAAAAATGAGGTTATTGTAAATTTACAATTAGAATAAAGAAATTTAAAACATCAGAGATTAATCTATACTTACCACCAACTGCTGTAGATCTGTGAAAATACACGCAGACACTGAATAAAACATTTCCCTGTTATTTATATTGATATAAAATTTTGAAAATACTTACGCTGGTAGTAGAATGTTCCCCTTCACTTTTTCCATAAAAATTGTAAGGTAGTGATCTTACATAACATAATTTCAATAGCGTACTAGAATACTGAGTATTTATTACCAAGTCCTAATAACGTTTGAAAGGCGCGTCGAGGTCGTCGTTAATAGAAAATGTAAATCTTACGCAACACATAAATATCAATAGCGTACTTGAGTAATTAGTAACTCATAACAACTCGTTTAGAATGCTCGCCTTTCACTATCCTTTCGATTACCAATGCGGTTCGTATTTTTAAAAATGTGAAACTGCATACGGTCTGAATGCATTTGAAAGGAGAAAATTTTGTATAAAAGGAGCGGTGTTTCGTTTAGAAAGGCAGTCTATCTTGAGTGTGCATCAACAAAGGACAAAGGTAAGAGATTAATTATTTTTACTTGTTTTTAAATTTCATTTTGGAAATTTGAATTATAACCCACTATTGCTGTTAGTTAATTTAAAGATGGTTAATTACTCACTTATGAATATTTTATGCTTTAACCGATATATAATTTAGTGTTGAAAAAAATTAAAGATATGAGTTTAAGAGATGAACAATTAACATATGACAAATGGAGGGTTAAACATTTAAGGAAGAAATAATGGGAAGGAATTTAGGGAAGAGATGAAAAATTAACAGATGGCAAATGATGGGTTAAACATTTAAGGATGGAAAATGTGATGGAATTTAGGGAAGAGATAAATAATTAACAGATGGCAAATAGTGGGTTAAACATTTAAGGATGAAATAATAGGATGGTATTTAGGGAAGAGATGAACAATTAACATATGACAAATGGAGGGTTAAACATTTAAGGATGAAATAATGAGATGGAATTTAGTGGGGACAATTGTAAGGGATAAATCTAAGGGCTGAATTTAAGGGTGAATTTAAGGGTTGATTTTAAGGGATGAAGTTAGGGGATGATTTTAAGGGATGATATTAAGGGATGAATTTAGGGGATGATTTTAAGGGATGATTTTAGGGGTTGAATTTAGGGGATGCTTTTAGGGGACGATTTTAAGGGATGACTTTAGGGGTTGAATTTAGGGGATGAATTTAAGGGATGATTTTTAAGGGGTGAATTTAGGGGATGGATTTAGGGGATGATTTTAAGGGATGAATTTAAGGGATGAATTTAAGGGATGATTTTAGGGGACGATTTTAAGGGATGATTTTAAGGGATGGATTTAGGGGGTGAATTTAAGGGTGTTTGTTTTTTATTTTTTTTTCTCAGATGGATTTGAAAGAGTTTAATGAAATTGCACAGGGGATTCTGAAGCCGACCGGAAAACTTCAAGATGGACCAAGTGGAAATATTTCTACCGAAGCGGGTAACGTCAAAGCTTGAGCCGATTGTTGCAGATTTCAGTAAGGGTACCTACAGTATTACCTTTACTGGTAAAAAAGACGTCGGAAAAGGAAACTCTATGGTGCAATTCGAGATGGTCGAAATATAATTTTTAGCTACTGACATATAAAGGTGAGTGAGTTTGAGAGAGAGATGAATTTGAAAATAGTTATTCGCAAATGCACTGAACTTATTAACAAATTAAAATTATATGAAAATGGGGAATGGAACGTGTGGATTAAACCAATCCAAAGACATATTAGGTTGTGTAATAATGCTTTACGTGAAAAAGAGGGGTTATCTATTGGCAAGACACGAAAATTACAGACAATTATTGGACATTTGAAAACTTTTCAAAAATCTTATCTACGAAAAATTCATGGTGCAGGATTTGATTCAAAATTAGAACACAGGGTTAAATGGGAGGATGTAAAGTTATGTTTCAACAGTAGGATTAGGACAAGTGTCATAATTAATTTATCTCACAAGTGCTTAGTCCAATTTTTGACCGATTCTGAAATTTTATTTCGTAACAAAATTAAACCGATTTTAAAAAAATTCAAGTTAATTAAGGTGAATACAAATCTTTGTGGGGAATTTATTAAACAATCTAATGATGGGGACATTATGGAATATAAATATTTTAATACAAAGAATGAGATGATTGACCAAACGACGGATTTGCAAAGTTGGTTTATTGAAAATGTACATGACAAAATTTGCAACAAAATGTCTGAATTTCAAGAACGACTTTCTGGATGGGCACTCCACCGTATTATTTTCCTCGAAATTGTGATAAACAAATACGAAATGGGTAACAACGGCTCGTCTTTTATCAAGCTGCCAGTTGCAATTGAAAAGAAAAATGCAATTATCAATATCCATAATTCTGATAACGCATGTTTTTACTGGGCTATTGTGAGTGCTCTTTTCCCTGTAAATAAAAATAGAAATTTAACATCTTCATACCCTTACTATAAAGCAGTTTTGATTACGGAAAATTTAGAGGTACCCATGCCTTTACAACAAATTTCAAAATTTGAGAGTGCCAATGACATATCCGTGAATGTTTATGGTTTGGAAATGTACCAAAAAAAGTGTTACACAGTAATTCCAATTCGGTTAACCAAAAAGAAATTAGATCAACACGTTAATTTACTAATGATTCAAGCTAAATATTATCTAAAAGACAAGGAGTGGAATGATGAGGATGATGATGATAATGAAATTAAATACCATTATTGTTTCATTAAAAATCTGTCTCGATTAGTTTCGTCACAGCTAAATAAGATGCATGGACAGAAATTTATATGTGATAGGTGCTTAAATTACTTTCAACAACGAACCAAGTTTGATGAACACACAAAACTGTGTGCAAACAAAAACGATTACAAAATATCTTTTCCCAAATACCACAATGTAGAATTTAAAAATTTCATTTACAAGCAGACGGCACCCTTTATCATGTATGCCGATTTTGAAAGTATTTTAGAAACCCTGAACGGTGATACGTCTGCAGCTACTAAAAAATACCAGAAACATACGGTTTATTCTGCAGGTTACTATTTCAAATGTGATCATGATGACTCTATATCCTTCTATAATAGCTATCGTGGTACAGATTGCATAAAGTGGTTTAGTAAGGAGTTGAAAACGTTGGCTAAATTGGTAGAGTCAAAAATGAAAATAATTAAACCAGTTAATATTAAATCAAGTGAGAAATTGTTGAAAACCGAATGTCACATTTGTGAGAAACCCTTTACGGCTGAGGATAAGATCGTTTTGGACCATAACCATTTTTCTGGTGAAGCACGTGGGTTCGCGCATGCGCATTGTAATTTATCTTTTAAAAAGCTCTTTGTGGTGCCTATAGTGTTCCATAACTTGACGGGATATGATAGTCATTTTTTAATTAAAGATTTAGCCAAATGTGGACCAATGAGCGTACTTCCCAACAATAAAGAACGTTACATTTCATTTACGCACTATGATCAAGATACCAAAATTAAATTTAGATTTATCGATTCATTAAGATTTCTGGGTGCATCACTCGATGAATTAGTTTCAATTATGAAAAGGAAAACCTCGTTATTGTAAAACGGGAATTTCAGTGTGACGACGGTGACGAAAAATTTGATTTACTGACCAGAAAGGGTGTCTTTTGCTATGATTATATTTCACATATTGATAAATTAAATGAAACGGAACTACCAGCCATTGAACAGTTTCACAATAAATTAAACGATGAGGACATTAGTGCTGAGAAGTACGCTCACGCCCAAAAGGTTTGGAAAACATTTGGAATTCAAAATTTAGGGGAATATTCGGACATATACTTGAAAACTGATATCCTACTTTTGGCAGATGTGTTTGAAAATTTCAGAAAAAGTTGTATAGCAACGCACAAACTAGATCCGGGGTGGTATTACACAATGCCTGGATACACATGGGACTGTATGCTTAAATTTACAAAATGTTCGTTAGAGTTGTTACGTGATGTCGATCAAATAATGTATATAGAACAAGCGATAAGAGGTGGGATCTCGGTTTGTTGTAATCGCTTTTCCGAAGCAAATCACAAGTATATACCCGCAAAATATGACCCCGGTACTCCATCCAAATATATCCTTTATTTAGATGTGAATAACTTGTACGGAAAAGCCATGATGGAACCTTTGCCATACGGTGGCTTCGAATGGGTGGATGACACAAGCAATTTTGACGTAACATCCATACCTGACGATAGTCCAGAAGGATACATTTTAGAGGTGGACTTGCAATATCCCAGGGAGCTACACGACACTCACAAAGACTTTCCGTTTGCGGCCGAACACCGCGCACCTCCAAATTATAAATGTTCAAAATTAATGGCCACATTGTACGATAAGAAACAGTACATTTTACATTATCGAAATTTGAAACAGGCACTCGCCAACGGTTTGACTCTCACGAAAATTCACAAAATTTTAAAATTTAAACAAAGTGCCTGGCTAAAACCCTACATTGACTTAAACAGTAACCTTAGGGCTGCAGCGACAACATCGTTTCTAAAAAATCTGTATAAACTCTTTAACAATGCGGTATTTGGGAAAACTATGGAGAATATTCGTAAACATCGTGTGCTGAAAATTGCCACTTCCTGGGGAGGTCGCTATGGAGCCAAAAATTTTATTGCTTCCCCCCTCTTTCATAGTAGACTTATTTTGGATGAAAATTTATCGATAATTGAACTGAAAAAGGGGGAATTGATCTTTACTAAACCCTTGTATGTGGGTATGTCAATTTTGGACATTTCCAAATTATACATGTATGATTTCCATTATCAGTACATGCTGCCGAAAATGGGTGGTACTGAAAATTGTAAGCTCCTCTATACGGACACAGACAGCTTTATTTATTAGTTACGGTGTGAAGATGTTTATGAGGAAGTCATTAAATCTGATTTATCGAGATTTGATACTTCAGACTACGGGAAAGACAATCCATACAATATGCCCTTGGTAAATAAAAAAATTCCCGGGCTTATGAAAGATGAGGCCAATGGCCAAATCATAACGCATTTCATTGGGCTAAGATCGAAAATGTACACTTTCAAACTTTTGGGGGGGGGGGGAAAGTGACCAAAAAATCCAAAGGAGTAAAATATAACGTAGTTAGAAATAAACTTACTTTTAACGACTACGAGAAATGCTTGAAAAATTTCAAAGAGATAATGATTACTCAACGCGGCATTCGGTCCTTTGCTCACCAGGTGTTTAGTGTGGAGCAAACGAAAATCGGGCTAAGTCCTCATGACGATAAACGCTATTTGCTGCCAAATAGTTATGACACTCTTCCTTGGGGGCATTATAAAATTGAAAGTTGTATTCAAAATTCAAAATAGAAAATTTGTTTACTGGATACGCAAAATTATCACTTGAAAGTTTTCTCTCTCTCTCTCTCTCTCTCTCTCTCACACACACACACACACACACACACATAATTTGTACTTATATAAATTCTTAAATAAAAACCATTTGTTAAAGAAAATTTCTTTTTTATTTTACTTTTTTTCGAAATCTACAACCAATTTGTTTAAATTATACCACATGAGCTCTCGTAAACAGAGACTTTCAATGGAAGAAGTAATGTCGCAATATGCGTTGACAATATCTGTAACATTCAACTTGGTATCAACCATCACCTCTCTCATTATACAAAGAAAATTGTTGTAATAGGATACAAAATTAATTTTGTTCAAACCTTCAACCTTTTTAACAACACACTCACTGGTTATATTGCACAATTCGCGAAGATTATTTTCAGTTAAATATATCGTATTTAATCCCTTAGTTATTGAAATCATTTTGGGAGGAGGGATTCTAGTTGTCTCCTCAGCGTTCGTGGATGTGTCCATGATGACAATGTTGCCGCAGCTGATTAACCGAAGATGTGAACTCTCTGAGCTTCTAAAGTATCCGTCCAAGATCCAACCAAACTTATTAACGAGTTCCTTCCACTCGAGAGCCGCGAACGTCATGTGAGACACTTGGTTGATGAAAATGTTAATGGTAGGTTCAAACTGTTCACTTATACGGAGGCCGACGTTTAAAATAAATCCACTTTTGGCACACGGAAAAGTGGTGTTAAGAAGCAGAAATGACGTGTCCTCATCTGCTGTTTGCTGGTGCTCATCACTGTACATTTGGAAAAATTCATCCCATTCGGTTTTCATATTCGGTGGTGATAATGGTGAGTCTGGCAATGGTGGTTGAGACCTCATTTTTTTGACTGGTACAGATTCTTCATACATTTTAAACACATCTAATACACACTGATCGGGAGCACTACTAGATTTTGTTGCGTGACGTTTCATTTCTACGGTGAGACTAAAAGTGAAAGTTGTACCACTTCTTTATATAATGGAACTAAAAGTGAACGTTGTAACACGTCTTTGACCTCGGATTCATCAAATTTGTTTTCATGAAGATCAAAGTCGATTTGAAGCATCTATCCAACTGTTGTGGGAATTATCAAACCCCAGCCATTTAACGTAAACCTTCTTCCTTTTCTTTCGTAAAACTTTTTCGACGAGGTAAATGTCAGGATTTTTCGTTTTCTCCAATTCCTGTTCATAAAATGCTCCACTAATTGGTCGACCGTGCAAATCTTCCAACAGATACGTTATAGGGTCGGAGATTTTTACTCGAGAAATTTTAAATAATTCCGTTGTCCAATTTGGAGTATAACTTTTTTCAAAAACATGTTTAGACTTGCTAATGCGTACTACGTCACCAACCTTATACTTTCGTCGACCCGTCGCTATTTTCACGCGACTATACACCGTATCCATCAATTCTTTCTCATTATCTGTCGTTACGTCACGAGGTTTCACATGAGTTACACTGTGTTTTCGTTCATTATAGTCTTCTACAATAGTAGGTAAAATATCCAGCCATTTATAGGTGCCATTCAAACTGAAATATTTAAACAGTTTCTCTTTTATCGTTCGAATGGACCGTTCTGCGATTGCTGCTTTCGTCTTACTGTATGTACTATAATGATTAATTTCATACTTCTTCATAAGTCGTTGAAAATGTGAATTGTAAAACTCTTTTCCTTGATCCGTTTGCAAGTTTTTCGGATAACGTCCACCCTCTTTTAGAATTTCCCCAAAGGCATGTGTTACAACATCTCCCGATTTTGATTTTAGCGGTTTAGCCCAAATGAATTTGGAGAAGCAGTCGACTACGAGCAGAAAGTATTTATATTTTTTATTGGAGTTTGCGTAGAGATCCATCTGTCCCAAGTCGGCTTGCCATAAATCATCCAATCCTTTAATTATAGTTTTTGGTCTGGGAAAGTTTTTTCTTAGCGGTCTGTGTAACTCGTCAACGAGTTGAATTTTTTCCTGGGTGTGTTGCTTCATCACTGAGGTTTACTAACTTGCTTGGCAAGCGTACTTATACGAGAGGACTGCTTAGCCAGTAATGACTGTAATCTGGTTATGGACGTTTCTAATTCTGAAATCCGCCTGTCGATGGTGCTGATGAACCCATAATGAAGATCATTAACATATGTCTTTGTTGACATAGGGACTTCTGTGGTCACCAAATCTTTCATTTTGTTAAAGATGTCTATCAATATCTCAGTTTTCCGAGCCATATCCTCTTTATGTTTCCTAATTTCCCTGTCAACATATCCCTTATTAGCGGGATCTTGATTATCTGTGGGTGTGTTAGAAATTTTTAGACTGTTAACATGTTTCCTAATTTCCTCGTCAACATATTCCTTATTAGCGGCGTCTTGTTTATTTGTGGGTGTGTGTAGGTTAGAAATTTTTTCATTTTCAAAGTCGAAATTTCCATCTGCAGTTCGTGGTAGAGGAAAAATATATGGCCTGGTTCCCACCCTCTCTGTATGGCGTCCAAATTTATCGACACTCATGATACTGCAATCAGTTTACACTAAAAGTCTGGGAAAGTTTTTTCTTAGCACGTCAACGAGTTGAATTGTTTCCTGGGTGTGTGTTGCTTCATCACTGAGATTTGCTTACTTGCTTGGCAAGCGTATTTATACGAGTCGATTGCTCCTCTAATCTCGATTGTAATGCTGTTATGGATGCTTCAACTTTTGAAACCTTTTCGTTAAAATTGCGGACATAATCGGTTATGAGAGTGACATTAATATTATTCTTCCGGTCCACATAGTTCTTTGTTACCTTAGGGATCTCTTTGGTTAACAAATTTTGTAGTTGATTGAATTTCGCTCGCTGTCGCTCATGTTCAATGGTTAACTTGAAAACTATTTGATCATCAACATATTCCTTAGTTGCGACATCTTGTTTGTCCGTAGGTCTCTGTACGTTACAAAGTTTTACATTTTCAAAGTCAAAACTTCCGTCCGCTGTTCGCGATACTATTGGAGGAGGATGAGGAGGAGGAGGTACCACCACCCTATTTGAATGACGACCAAATTTATCGAGACTCATTTTACTACAACTTGTTTCATACTAAAGTGGCAAGACATTGTCGTTAATATATAACTTGAGCTTCTCGAAGTTCTTCGATAATGGAGGAAATTTCATTCTCATGTGACGTATTACCGGCTTCTTTTGAGGATATCAACAGCCTTAATCTGTTTACCAATTCATTCACGTCATCCCAGTACACATATTCAATGGGATAAGTATTGTATACCTTTCCGCTGCCACTGTGTTCAGGGGTTGACTCGGAGAAATCGATCATCTTTCGTGTATCTGTACTTAGTAGAGGTTTAACAATACGTGTATATTTCATACTACCACTGGCTGCTAATCGACCAATATCGCTGTAACCCCTTCTGAATAAATTTGAGGCATCCAAAATTAGTTTATAATTTTCAAGGTCGTTTAGTGAATAATTGTCCGGTTCTTTGTGAAAAATCAGTCTGTAGAGACCATCGGAACCATGAAACTGCTCCCTGTCCACTATAACATCCCCACTAATCTTATCGAAATCCAAGGTAGCCTTTCCGAGGTACCATTTCGATGTAGCATGTAGTACTTGAAGAAAAAAAAACTCCCAATGAAGCTACCCAATAGAGCCCTCTACGATTATGAAATTGTTAAGTTTGCGAAACGATTACATATTCCATATTTTCGGGGTGTGTTCATGCGTGACACCCTACCGAAGAAACCTAGACGCAACGAGAGTGCCATCGTTAATTTGGACACGAAAGAGCATGAGGGTACTCATTGGGTAGCTTACAGGAAACGTGATGACTGTGTACACTATTTCGATAGTTTTGGAGACTTGAAACCACCAAAAGAACTGGCTCGATATTTTGGAAAAGATGTAAAAATCATTTACAATGAAAGGCGTTTTCAGAATTTTACAGCTAGCAACTATGGAAAACTATGTCTCGAATTTCTATATAAAAATGAATAAAAAAAGAGTTTCAATGTCAGTCATGTCTGTGATTTTCACATTAAAAAGTCGTACGTCGACGCTCTCCATTGACTTGGTAAATCCCATCATACTAGATCCCGAGTACCAGTACGGTTTAGCACTAATCGGCTTCCATTCATATCATACTATCCCGAACGTCGATGAGAATACGGAATTTCATTATAAGAAGGGGAGTAAGTCTCAATCTATCGCTATACCTTCAGGTTCTTATGAGATAACAGATATTAGTGATTTTATCACAAAAAAATTCGTATCGGGAAATGCGATAAATATGGGTGACGTGTTTTTCTTGAGACCCAATAACAATACGTTAAAGTGTGAGATATTCCACAGAGATTTCGACATTGATTTTACTAAGAAGAATTCTCTCGCACGTCTTTTGGGATTCTCACCACGAGTTTTAGAAGCTGGAAAGATACATATATCCGACCTACCTGTGGAAATTGTAAAAGTGAGAACTATTCACGTGGATAGTAACATTACAGGTGGTGCATATTACAATAATAGTCCATCTCACACGTTGTACGAATTTCCGATCAGTGTCGATCCTGGTTTTGCCATAGACGAACTTCCCAGAAACATAGTGTACCTGCCTGTGATTCGAAGCGAAATCAGCAACATTACATTAAGTATTTTAGATCAGAATTTTGAACCTGTTAATTTCCGTGGTGAGGAAATTCTCGTGCGACTAGAACTTAAGAGATGGTCTTATTAATAGGCAATATAAAAGATGCCCGGATGAATCGTAAGGTATTAGTAAGTAACCGGCCTCTGAGAGGGAAGTTATCTCCGTTAAACGCCAGTTTTCTCCGATCGATTGGATATGTTGTCAAACCGCATTTTCGACCTATACCAGAAACCGCTCCAAGACAAAACAATTATACACGATGAATTTCGAACGTATCTACCTTACATTAAATCGTTTGAAAACAATGACATCATCGAAATTACCATCAATAAAAATGACGTTTGGTTACTAATGTACGATGCTGCTCTAACGATAAAAGGGACCTTTAAGAAAACAAGTGCAACAGGATCTGCTCAGCTAAGTAGTAATATGGGAGCGTTTCTCTTTGATTCAGCCACATACGAATTGAATGGTATCGAAGTGGAGCACGTTAAGGACCCTGGAATCGTAAGTCTCGTGCGGGGCTATTTATGTTATAGCGAAGACGATTCCAAACATCTTTTGCCAGCCAGTTGGACATACCAAAAGACACCGTCCATTTTTGATTCGGACGGTCGTTTCTACCTAAGGATACCGTTATCGCATTTTTTCGGAATCTTTAATGATTATCGAAGAGCAATAAGTGGGAAGCAGACGATTCGATTAGTGAGAGCTCGCAATGATAATAATTGCGTGATTTATACTGGCGAAAATACTACAGCCGATTTTACAATTGAAAATATCGAACTAAAAGTGCGACATGTTCTCCCATCCGATATACTCAAGGTTGAACTTTTACAAGCCATACGTAACGATTTGCCGATTCTCATGGCATTCCGAAAGTGGGAGTTGCATGAATTACCCACTCTTACGGAAGGTTCCACGAAAGAAATTTGGAATGTTAAAACTGCGAATGCCGTAGAATGTCCCCGCTTCGTTATCGTGGCATTCCAAAAAGCGAGAAAAAATTTTCTTAATGCAGATCCAACAAAATTTGATAATTTGTCTGTGTCGGATATAAGAGTATTCTTAAATGGAGACTATCATCCGTACGAGCGTCAAAGTTACAATTTCACTAACAATGATTATGCGAACGCTTACCACGCATACACAGACTTTTACTCTAACTTTATGAACGATGATGGTGGAAAGAAACAGCCGCTGATTGAGTTTACGGACTTCAAAGACCACGCCCTATTCGTAATTGATTGTTCACGACGAGATGAAAGCATTAAATCTTCAACGGTAGATGTTAAACTAGAAATCGAAACTAGAGTGGGGTTCCCGGCCAACACTAAAGCATATTGCATCATCATCCACGATTGTATTATGGAGCACCTACCACTTAGCGAGACAGTAAGGAAATTAACTTAGTCGAGCAGTAACCGTCGCAATGAAAGCAGTCACCGTCGACATTCAAGGTTTTTGCCTCTCCGCACCATGTGGTGGCAAGGAGTTTTTCGTAAAAGAACTCGCCATCTGCAACGGCCTTCAAACAAGTCACTACTTGTTCGAGTTGCCTATAGCCTACGAGTCATTATCCGCTGTGGATAAGAAACAAGTGAATTTCGTAACTCGCAATATACATGGACTTGCGTACACACCGGGTTTCGTGTCGTACACTAAACTTTATGAAATTCTCGACCATCACCTTGTGGGAGCTGACATCGTTTACGTCCGTGGGCACCAAAAAGCAAATTTTCTGGAGGACAAGTTTTTTGAAATGAAGAAGCCTTGTCCGCGAATCATAAACGTTGAAACCTTGGATGCGTATTGGAATCCAGCACCACCGACTTTTGGCCCCAATACACCGAAATGTATGGACCATTGTTCCTCTAAAAGATTTTATTCTTGTAGTTTAAGAAATTGTGTAACACTTTACGATTGGTTTTATAATTGTATACCGCTATCTAACTAATATGTGATTTTTGTGACGTTTTCTTTTGCTCTCATTCCACCACTAACCATGGGTTCGTTAGCATCGACTTATGTGTTATTAAGCGCTCTTGTTAACAATGTATTTTATATTAATCATCCTTCGGGTGCCAGCGATGTGTTCATTTGTTTCGATCGACGTAATGAGAGTTGGCCTGACGCTTGGAAGAGGATGGAAGTATGTGTAATTTCTCAACTGCCTGCTCTTAAAGTAAATGTACCTATAAACGCTACACAATACAAGTTGAGAGTTGTTTATGAGAATCATACGCATGGTGACAGCGCTTGGAAAAATTTTACCAATTCCCCCACCATAACCCCAATTATTACCAATATCTACAACAGTTCATTGGTACGCGGGTTAGTTTGGTACATTGCAGTCATCCTGTCAATACATATCATCCTAACCGTAGTACATCACATCAGAAATGGCGCCTCATAACCTTTCCCTTTGGTTCGCTGACGACGACTTTCTCGAAGTTATGAAAGAATTACGTGGGGAAATTGAAAATATTTCAGAAGAGGCACGTTGCAGCAAATGTTTCTTTCGGATGCTACACGATCTCGACATTCCTATAGATTGGAGGATCCCACTGCCCGAGCTCACTTGTAATGTACAAGTTTCTCCACCCGAGAAACAACGAGATGACTTACTGAAGTTCCCCGATTTAATGTATGAAATTATGCGTAGGTTAAACTGTGAAAAATGTTATATGGAACTGTTAATTATGTTGGGATTACCGAGAGAATGGTCGAATATGCCTCTCCAATCTTGTGATGGACATGAATTTGTAGGTTATGATACTGTTGATTAATAAAATATGAAAATAAAACTGTTTTTTAATGCACCTATTAGAACCTATCTGGCTACACCGAAATAGCTCAGCTGGTAGAGCGGGGACTGTGGATCTCAAGGTCCTAGGTTCGAATCCTAGTTTCGGTAGATGTATTACATGAAGTATCTAATATTTCGTGTAATACATAATTTTGTTAATTTTATACCCATCTATCCCCCTTCAAAGAAGTTTTAAAACCAATATGGACCGCCACTGGACACTAGGCGGCTCGCCACGAAAGGTGGGTTGCCTAACTACTCGTTTTCGCCACTGTACGATAGGTGGCGCTTATGGTTCTTCATGTTCCGTGCTCACGGGACTGTCAAGGACTTTTGTGTTCCGTGCTTTGACGTGAAGCTCGGCGCGACGACCCCGGGGGGCCCGCGGAAAGTAGCTGGGGTGGGGGGAGTAGCCCTAGGTGGGAGCGCGGCGGGGCGCGGGCTTCGAGGCTGGTGGTAGACGATTTGCAAAAGTGAGGTTATGTTACAAATTTTATCGCCGAACTCCTGTAGTTCATCTACTTCTATTGGCCACAAACGTTTTCCATCTGAGAGGTTCTCCATTGATCCACGCTAATGTTATCATTGAGTCGCTCCATGCAAATAGTTTTGAGCATTCCATATCTAGTGCCTCTCGGGTCCGGTGAATTAGTTTTGCTAGTAACACAGCGGCGCACAGTTCCAGTCTCGGAAGCGTGGATTTTATCTTAATAGGCGCTACTTTTGACTTTGATGTTACTAGTGTTATTGTCACTGCTCCGTTGGGTTTCGTGACCTTTGTGTAAATTACTGCTCCATATCCTCTTTCCGAAGCATCACAGAATCCATGCAGTTCTAGCTCATCTGTTGAGTTGTAAGTCAACCACCTGGGGATTTGAATGGATTCCATTTGAGATAACTGGTTGTAGAATATTTCCCATTTATCCATGATTTCATCTGATAATTTTTCATCCCATCCAACCTTTTGAGTACAGAGTTCTTGAATTATCAGTTTTGCCTTAATTGTCACTGGAGTTAACCATCCTAGTGGGTCAAATATCTTCGCAACTTCTGCTGTTATTGTTCGTTTAGTGACTTTTGGCATTTCATTCTGTTTCGTCTGTACCCTAAATTGATCACTATGAGGTGTCCATAGTATCCCTAGGGTTTTCCTTAATCCATCTTCGCTTATCTCGAGCATTGTTTGATCAGACAATGGGATGTTCCTTAAAATCTCTTGACTGTTGCTGGACCATTTTCTCAACGGGAATCCTGATGTTTGCAGCATCCCAATGATCTGGTTTTGCATCTCTAAAGCTTCTTGTACTGTGTCTGCTCCCGTCAGAAGATCGTCTACGTAGAAATCATTTTGCACGGGTTTTACTGCTTTTGGGAATGATTTTCCTTCGTCCCGTGCCAACTGAATCAAAGTTCTCACTGCAAGGTATGGGGCTGACGATGTTCCATATGTGACTGTGTTCAGTTGATACTCCTCCATCTGCTCGTTCGCACTTTTTCTCCACAGTATTCGTTGATATTTTCGGTCTTCTGGATGAATCTCAATTTGCCTGTACATTTTCTGGATATCTGCTGAGAATAATATTTTATGTTTCCTCCATCTTATCAGAATGTCGAATAGTTCTTGTTGACACCTGGGTCCTGTGTGCATAGTGCTGTTTAAATTCACCCCATTGGTCGTTTTCGCGGAGGCATCGAATACTACTCGTAACTTCGTTGTGATGCTGTCTTCCCTTAATACCGGGTGGTGAGGTATGTAATATCTTCCTGTTTTCTTTTCTGTTGTTGGTACTTTTGTCATATGGCCTAGTGTAATGTATTCATCCATGAATTCCTTGTACATTTTTCCTAGTGTAGGATTTCTCTCCATCTTCTTTTCTAGTTGTAGGAGTCGTGCTGCAGCTTGTTGTTTTGAGTCTCCTAGTTCAGGATTCTCAGTCTTGAATGGAATTGCCACCATATATCTGCCGTGTTCGTCCCTGGATACGTGTTCCTGGTAGTGTTTCTCGCATTCTTCCTCCTCCGGCGTCTTCTGGCGTGCTTCCGGTATTTCTTCCAGCTCCCAATATTTTGTTATGTCTTTCTCTACTTCTGTAAGTGCGGTCAGACTAGTTATGTTCATTTCATTTTTCTTTTCTGGGCACATGGTTCCGTATAGAATCCATCCTAACGTCGTTTTTTGTCCTGTCAGTCCTTTATCCAGCTTGATCGTTGTTCCCAATATTATCTTTCCGATCTCCTTGATACCTATTATCGCATCAATTGCTCCTGTTTGATAGTACGTGGGATCCGCTAGTCTTATGTCAGAGTGCAGTTCCGCTTGGAGAAGGTTTCTTTTTGGTAGTGCCTGTGTGAGTTTAGGCAATATTATGAAATCGACGTTCATGCTGAAGTTGCTTGGAAACCGTGGTCGAATCTCTGTCGTGATCTTGGATTTCGAGATCAGTTGGTTTTCTTCGCCTACTCCTGAAATTTCTGCTCGTATTTTCTCTCTAGGTCCTCCAATTATTTGAGCGGCTTCTTCTGTGATAAAGGATGCTTCTGCCCCTGTGTCAATCAGGATGCGTAACAGTGCCTGATCTCCACCCATTGTAGTTGTCCGTACTAGCGCTGTTGCCAATAGGGCTGTTTCTTCTGCTCTCTCGTCGTTGGATGTTGCTTGCATCGATGTTATTGTATGTACTGCAGGGTTTTCTTGTTTTACCCACGTTGGTGGTTTTCTGTTCGTTGTTTTTTCTGGATAATCTTTGTGCAGCAACGTGTGGTGATTACGTCCGCACGTCCTGCATTTCATTGTGCTGTAGCAATTGTCCTTGAAGTTGTGATTCAGGCACTTGTGACATAACTGTTTGTCCTTTACCACTTGCTCCTTTTTTGCCATATTCAGATTGCGGAATTTTTCACACTGGTGAATCGCGTGGCCTTGTTGCTCACAGAACTTGCAAAACGATCGTCCTGGGTTTCCTCTCTTTAATGGGGCCGTAGTACCATGTTGATATTGTAGTGTCTCCAGGGATTGAATTCTCCTATCCAGGAACTCCATCATCGATTTAAATGCTGGAATTTCCTTTGATCGTTCCAGGGACTGTTCAAACAATCTATTCGTTTCTGGATCCCATTTTCGGCTGACAACACGGCCTAAGAATGGTCCCCAATCATCTGTGTTTACGTTCAAGTTATGGATTCCTTTTGTACATTCGAACATTATGTCGTATAAACTCCTCAACCGTTGCATGGATTCGTTCCGAATCGGCGAAAAATCCAGTATTTTGTCGAGCAGTTTATTCACGGTCAGTCGTGTGTTATGGTATCGGCTTTTCAAGGTTTCCCATGCGTCGGCATAATTCGCTTCCGTTGTTTGGAAATGTTGAACTGTCCGACTCGCTTCTCCTCTAAGATGAGCCTTTAGATAACTCATTTTTTGAATATCGGACAATGCCTCATTCTCGTTGACCAGTGTGTTAAATATTTCGTAAAAATTTACCCACTTATCGTATCCTCCGTCGAACGTCGGCAGCTGGATCTGAGGCAATTTTATTCCTGTCTGCGGTGTATTTATTACGCCGGGAGTTTCTCGTATTTTTAACTGGTGTAACGTATCATCTACCTGTTGCTCAAGCTCTGCATCCTCTTCATCTTCAATGTTTTCGTTTTCGTGTTCTTCATTATGGATGATTATCTCGTCGTGAAGTTCTTGAACAATCTCCCATGCCTTGGATATTTTTTGATGATGATAACCGTACGAGCATCTCGGTGTTGCTTTTGCCAATTCGTCGTTTGCTTGTCTAAGTAATTTTCTCAGATAGGTTGTTTTTACCTTTAGCTTGGCCTGTCGGAGTAGTTGCTCTGTGTGTTGCTTGGGTGCCTTCCCTTGCGATGTCGACTCTTGTAGTTGTAACTCAAAAACTTGTTTCTTCGGTGTTTTATACTCTTCGTGTGACGTTAGATACACTCGACATGTCTTGTGGTTATCCTCTATCTTCTTGAAATATTGTGATTTTACATAACTGCGGTGGTCGCCACACCCCAGTTCGTGGAATAATTCGTTGTTCTGTTGGGCTTTCTCCCATAACGTATCTAGGTGATCCACTTTTTTTGTAAGTACTCCTTGGTTTTTCTTGAAGTTCCATCTTTCTTGCAGTTGTTATGTAATTGCACGATTTCTTGAGATATTTTTTCTTGTTATCGAACCAGTTCCTCTGCTCGCTCCATCTTGTTGGTTTCAGGATCCTTGGCTCGGCTTCCCGCTTCCTGTTAGCGTCGAAGTTGATAAGCTATGTGTTCTCACTGGCGGCTTCTTTTCCGACTGCAGTGATTCGATGTCCTGGTACAGTGGCTGTGTCTTACTCAGGAGTTTCCTTGGTTTTCTCGACTTCCCGCTTTGTGTTGGCGTCGAAGTTCTAGAAGTTGTGTGGTTGTAGTCACCGGCGGTTCTTCCTCCCGGCTACAGTGACTCGACGTCCTGGTACAGTGGTTGTGACTTACTCAGGAGCTTTCTTGGTTTCTTGACTTCCCGCTTTGTGTTGGCGTCGAAGTTCTTGAAGATTGTAGATTTGGTGTCCTACTGAACTTTCTGTGACTTACTCAGGAGCTTTCTTGGTTTCTTGACTTCCCGCTTTGTGTTGGCGTCGAAGTCCTTGAAGATTGTAGATTTGGTGTCCTACTGAAGTTTCTGTGACTTACTCAGGAGCTTTCTTCGTTTCTTGACTTCCCGCTTTGTGTTGGCGTCGAAGTCCTTGAAGATTGTAGATTTGGTGTCCTACTGAAGTTTCTGTGACTTACTCAAGAGCTTTCTTGGTTTCTTGACTTCCCGCTTTGTGTTGGCGTCGAAGTCCTTGAAGATTGTAGATTTGGTGTCCTACTGAAGTTTCTGTGACTTACTCAGGAGCTTTCTTGGTTTCTTGACTTCCCGCTTTGGCGTCGAAGTTCTTGAAGATTGTAGATTTGGTGTCCTACTGAAGTTTCTGTGACTTACTCAGGAGCTTTCTTGGTTTCTTGACTTCCCGCTTTGTGTTGGCGTCGAAGTTCTTGAAGTTCCGTGTTTGTAGTCACCGGCGGATCTTCCCGGCTGCAGTGACTTGACGTGCCCGTCGTCTCGGACTTGTAGAATTGTGGGTTTGGTTTCCCGGTGAAGTATCTGTGATTTACTCAGGATTTGTCGAAGTTCTCGTCTATCGGCGCTGGTTACTTTCCTCGAAGGACCATGAACGAAGTGTCAACTGGTCCGTCTTTTCGAACTGGTAGTATTTGTAGTTTCGTTGTCCCAGTGAAGTTGCTTTTGACTTACTCAGGACTCTTCTTGGGTCGCTGGACTCGAAGGGCTCGAAGGACCATGAACGAAGTGTGCAATGATCTCTAGAGAAGTGGACTGTATGTAGATATCTCTCGTAACTCGTGGGTGGCTGCGGAGATAAATCTTGTCTCCAGGTTGTAAGGCTGAAGACGTTCTTGTAGATGGAGATCAGGGCGTCTCGTGATCTCCTTGAAGTTCTTGAAGTTCTCGTAGGTTCTTGTAGTTTGGAGAGAGGACGTTACGTACTCTCCGGGTTGAAGTTTTGTTAGGTTTTAGGTAGTCAGGTTAGGTGGCGTGAAGAAAGATCACAACACACTGTCGTTAATGAGCATACGTGGTATACTGATTTATTGTACCAAAATTCGGGGTTTTTATAAAGATTGATTTTACATAGGTTAAATACGATTTTATTGTTTTCGTTACCTTGTACCCAGCTGACTTTCCTGTGATATCTCGTGATAACTCGTTGTTGATGGGGTTAAAGGAAGAAATTTAACTCTTGCTAATTCCTTCGAAAAACATAGTTTATTTCCTTTTCACACGTATTCGTTGACAGTCGAACAATACTCCGTCTTAACTATTCATTAACCCCGAAGAAACTATGACGATCCGAACGTACCACACAATTGCTTATTATGCATTCTACCATATTTTGTTATTAATACTCATCGTTACACTTTTACACGAAATGTTGCAACAATTGTTTTAAACCTTAAGTGCTTAAGTTGCAACGTTATAAATCCAAATTAACCTGAACTTTGTACGTCCTATATATCATCACACCTCCCCCGGGAAAATAAAAAAAAAATTTTATACATTAAAATATTTTTTTTTGTCATTTTTCATAATATAACTTAACTCTATTTTTGTGAATTTCTACTAAATTATTATTTACCCTTATCACTACATTTGGAGACCTATCTTCTACCACAATGAATGGACCTTGATAAATTGGCTCCATTTTACTCCCAGCATCATTTTTTACTAAAACTTTATCCCCTACTGTTAAATTAACTACATGACATTTTTATCATATTTTGTTTTTCTTTTTTCTTTTGATATATTTAAATTATTTCTAGCTTCACTACATGCCGTTTGTAACCTATATTTTAACTCTAATGGATAATTGTCAAAATTATACACTGGATCAATTTCTTCGGTTAAGTTCGAGGGTAATCTTGCGATTTTACCAAAGACCAGTTCATAGGGCGTATACTTGGTTTCTGTATGTACAGTATTATTATACGAGAAACACCAATACGGCACCCATGAACTCCATGCTTCTGAATATTTATTAATTTGCATGCGCAAATAGGCTCCGAGGTTTTTATGCGAGTTTTCTAAAGAACCCAAAGTTTCGTGATGGTAAGCTGTTGATTTTAACTGATTGATGTTCAAGAGTTTACAAGTTTCAATAAATACATTTGACATGAATTCGGTTCCTCTATCCGTTACTATTTCTTTAGGTATTCCGTATCGCAAGATAAAGTTATTTACAAGACATTTAGCGACTGTATTTGTCTCTTTATTATTAATAGGATAACATTCAACAAACTTACTTAATTCGCACTGAATGGTCAAAATATACTTGTTGTTATAAAAGTCTTCCTCTAACGGTCCTACGAGATCTATATAGATTTTTTGAAAAGCTGATTTAGCAATAGGTGTTATTTTCATCGGTTCAATATGTGGTCTAGAAAATTTATACCGTTGACATTCATCACACTTTTTTACAAATGTTTCGACATCATATCTCAAACCTGGCCAAAAATATGTCTTTTTTATATTGTTAAACATTCTATTTACTCCTGCATGTCCTCCTGTCGGTAATATATGATAATCATTCAATACAATCTGCCTAGTCTCTAATTCTGAAATTAGTAGTTTATCTTTTACAATAGACAACTTTATATTATACTTCTTCAACATGTCGGGAAATGCTATAATTTCATTTATCGGATATAAGTCAATTTCCTTTCTTAATACTGTGAATTCCGGAATATCGAACTTATCCCTAATTATTTTCAGGTCTCTCAACGTAGATCCTAAGTCTAACGATGATCGAGTGTCCTGATTTAAGTAAACAATTCGCGAATTTTGCTTACTAATTACATTCCCTATAACTACACTTTTACCGGTTTTTTGCATTTTTTCAAATTCAGAATTAGATACTGAACGCAATTGAAACGAATTTTTCGCGGGTTTCAACACTTCGACGATTCCTGGGTGATCAGTCCTTTCCTCGTTTTCCGTGTATAAGCCTTTTTTTGAATCGTTAATCTTACTTTGGCCTCTAGTGGTAACATAAACAACCTCGCTACTTGGTTTTACCATATTTTTTAATTCGTCTGCTGTTATCTCAATACGCGACAGTGCGTCTGCAACGACATTACTTTTTCCTTTAATATACCGTACCACAAAATCATATTCTTCCAGTGCTAACCTAAATTTTGTTAACCTACTTGACGGATTTGTCATTCCGAACAAATAAATTAATGGACGATGAACCGTCTGAACGATCAATTTTGTTCCATACAAATAAGGTGTAAAGTGTTTATTTGCCCAACATATACCTAATAATTCTTTCTCAACGGTGGGGTAGCTTTCTTCACTTTTATTTAGAGCTCTGCTGGCATACGCAATAGGGTGATCGTTGTTATTACATAATGCTCCTGCGACGCCAAGTCCTGAGGCATCTGTTTTTAAAATAAATGTAGGTATTATCAGATGAAAAATCAGGAAATTGAAGAATAGACGGGTTTTGAAGAGATTGTTTTAAAGTTTCAAATGAATTTTGACCTTCTGGGTTCCACAGAAAATTTACCCGTTCTCTTGTCAAATTATTTAATGGAGATGCAATACTTGCACAGTTTCTTACATATTTTCGATAATAATTTGCAAATGCAACAAATCCTTTTTGTTTCATTGGGATCTTGTGGGATCGGATAACTTTTTATTGCTTCTAATTTAGAAGGATCTGGCAAAACTCATTGATTTGAAATTTGATGGCCTAAATATAGGATTTCTTTCTTCAAGAATTCGCTTTTATTCGGATTTAGTTTTAAATCTATTTCCCTGAGTCTTTGAAATACCCTGGTTAAATTTTTATTATGATTTAATAAATTATTGCCAAAAAGTATCAAATCGTCTAAATAAATAAAACATCTTTCATAATTTAAACCTGCCATTGTTATTGTCATAGCCCTTGAGAATGAACTTGGACTAATCTTCAATCCTTGTGGAAATTTCGTCATCTGATATTGACCTCTATCTGTACTAAATACTGTACAAGGACGACTAGCTTTATCCATTTCTATCTGATAATACCCTTGAGATAAATCTAAGTGAGAAAAATACATCGCTCCACCTAATGAATCTAAAATTTCTGTAATGCATGGTAAAGGAAATTTATCATCCTCGATTTCTTTATTAAGTAAGCGGTAATCTTGAACCAAACGAAATCGTTTAATTCCTCTTATTGTGGCTTTAGGAATGAGCAAAATAGGTGATGAAAATTTCGATTTTGTTTCTTCTATTATACCATCTTTGAGCATTTTATCTATTTGTCTATGAACTTCTTCCTTCTGTGCATGCGGTAATCTATATGGTTTTACATACACTGATTTATCAGGATTCTTCAATGTTATTCGTTCTTTATAAATATTAGTAACAGTTAATGGGTCATTTTCTAGATGAAAAATGTCACTATATTTAACACAAATTTTTTCTATTGAAGTTTTCTCTTCCTTTTGCAAATAATTTAAATTTAATGAATTTAACAACATTTCTGCTCGACTTACTGGTTGATTATTACTACACTTTATTTCACCTATATCATAGTTATCAAGTTTTTCCCATTTTGGTTCAAAGTTTTTTAGTTGTACAGTTTCATCCCTAACATTTAATATTTTAATAGGTACCCTATTTTCACTATCTGATTTTACTAATGTTCCAGCGACAAAAACGCCTTCACATACTTGTTGAGGTAGAATTACACATTCTTCTTTTACAGATATCTTACAATATTTGATTGTTTCGCATCTGGCGGGTACTGTGATATTAAAACTATGTTCCGATAGAATTGGAACAACAATTTTTGAGTTGTTTAGCCAAAAAGAAACTTCAAATTTTTCGTAATCAATACAAGCAAAATATGTACTAAAGAAATCACAACCAAGTATACCTTGCACCGAAACGTCGAATTTGTCCATAAGCACAAATTTATGAATAACTTTTTGCTCGTTTATGTAAAATTCAATGTCAGCTGTTCCACTTGACCTCGTTGACCCAGTGATTCCGTTTATTTGTATTTTTTCCGTACTATTTACTATTTCATTCGTTAAATACTCTTTAAAAAATATACTTACTGATGACCCCGTATCTAAAAGAAAATTGAAACTATTTCCTTTATACCTAATTCTAACAAAATTTAATCCATTTGCTGAATAAATAAACTTTCTATTGGACTCGAAAAAACGGATCGTTAGTCACTGTCCCAGAATTACTAGAATTAGACTGACTACTTACATTGTTTAATTCACTAGTCTCGTTTCCTATGAAGTGAATTCGTTCATTATGATCTTTGAATCGCTGATTAGTAAACTGATTCTGATTATTAAAATGACCTCTATAGCTACCTATATGATACCGACCTCTATGATTTCCTCTTGTATTGTTATGGTTATTATGTACTTTGTCTACCTCTATTACCATGTCCAGTACCTCTATGGTGAGTATTGTAGCCATAATTATTATGACCAAATCTATTGCATATTAATCTTTGCACCTTGAATCGCATCACTCAATTTTATATAGTTCCTCGCTTTGACTATGGTTTTTAAATCATTATTCTGTAACCCATTTGCAAATGCATTTATCGCAAATTTTTCATTAACATTTCGCAAAATTTCCATCGAACTGTTATCTCCATTAGCTTGAGTAATCGTTAAATTTACTAACAATTCTTCGATTGATTTACCAAAATTCTCTATAGATTTTCCATTTTGTTTAGCATTAAATAACTGTTTTGACAATGTCGCGGCTGATTTTTTAGTTAAGAAATGTGTTTTTAAATCATTAATTAAATCTTTGTTGGATTCATAGGATCTTTTAAGCCTTATTTTTGCACTCTCCGTTAGTCGAGTTTTCAAAATGAATTTATTTAAAAATGTTTTACCATTATCATCTAACATTGAATCATATAATTCAATTGCATCTATAAGACTTTTCGTTACATTTTCGCTACCATCCATAATAGGTATCAAAGCTGTTGCAGTCTTCAAATCAAATTTTTCTGCCATTTTTAATTCATAAGAATTGACTGAACTTTCTGAATCTGTATCTTCTTCAACTGTTTGTTCTTTGCAATTTTCAATTCTGTTCTCTAAATTTTCTTTAATAGCTACTATATATTTTTGAATTGAATCTGCAATAGTTTGAATCTCTTGTTTTACCTTACTGTCTAAATGCAAAGTATTAACATGTTCTTTCAAATTCTTAAAATTCACTTCTAATTTTTTCAATTTATTTGACTTACGTTGTGTACTATTCAAATTTGTCCTTCTCGGTTCAGGATCTTTCTTCAAGTTCCTATGGAAAACTCTTAACTCTTCTAACAGGTATTTAAATTCGCTGATATCTTGCATAACCGTTTTACGTCCACTTCGCTTTAATCACCATTTTTTTTTCACTTTTACACTCACTTAGGCAATTTCCTGGCTCGCCGCAATTTCTCTGCGTATCTTCTTCTCCAGCCTCTTCTTACATCTAGTGTAACAAAACAGGATGATGACGCCCACTGCTAGGACGATGACGGTAATCTCCAAAGCTTCTTTTGCAGATATCCCAACTGGTTTACTTAGTCCGGCATTGTTGGTTTGACCTCCGCTATTTCCAGCTTCCGCAATAATCACCTCTTCTCTCGATGAAGTCGAATCCATCTTACTCCATGTGATAGCTTTTACTTGGTATCGATAGGCAGGATCGCCATGTGATATCTCGTGATAACTCGGTGTTGATGGGGTTAAAGGAAGAAATTTAACTCTTGCTAATTCCTTCGAAAAACATAGTTTATTTCCTTTTCACACGTATTCGTTGACAGTCGAACAATACTCCGTCTTAACTATTCATTAACCCCGAAGAAACTATGACGATCCGAACGTACCACACAATTGCTTATTATGCATTCTACCATATTTTGTTATTAATACTCATCGTTACACTTTTACACGAAATGTTGCAACAATTGTTTTAAACCTTAAGTGCTTAAGTTGCAACGTTATAAATCCAAATTGACCTGAACTTTGTACGTCCTATATATCATCACATTCCGTTATCATATTACCGAGATGTTGTGTTATGCTTAGTCAGCTGAGTTTGAACTTGACCGTCTCACGTTTATTCGTAATTGTTTTCCTTTAGTAACGTGAAATGGTCGCTAATGTTATTGATTCGTGTGCGAATGTTAAATTAATTTACTGATGTTGTCTATAACAATCCTTCATCTAGTTTATGACTTGTAAAATCCTTGTACCCAATTACTTGTAAAATCCCTGTACTCAATTAATTATAAATATACGGTCGAGCTACTAAAAAACAAACAATAATCTAATTCCCAACGATTCCCTATTTAATTTGATTATAAAATTCCCTTGATTGCAAAAATTCCCCTATTTAACCTTGTAAAAATGTTGCAGCGTCAACACCGAGTAGTGCTTACCACAGGCAGAGTGTATCCTAAATGATACACCAACTATTATTCGTTCTAAACAGCGGTGTATTTATTAGAATACACCGCCTTTAAGAAATACATTACCGTAGGGTTTCTGTGGCCTGGCACTATAAAGAGCAATATAAAGTTATGGCCCGGAAGGCTGTTATGAGGACCAATGTGTGGACATGAAATAATATATATATATATATATATATATATATAGCCTTGAAGTCATGTATTTATTTATGTAAATATAATGAAAAGTGCTTATATCAATGGAAAATAAAAACGAAAGATACAATACACTGAATAATTAATGGCGACGATTGAAACATTCTTTGCAAAAATGGATTACCTTCACACTGATCGTAGACGGTTTTCACCTGTGCTGCCAGCCTTTTTTTGCCATCTACCACCTTTCCATGCTTCCCAAATATTTTATAGCATTCGTTACACCGACCCCTTTTATTTTGACCATGTTGAATCAGATGATGGATTTTTCTCTTGGCTTCTAATTCAACTCTTTTATCAAAATTGAGAAGAGATTGCATAACACTCTCCCTGAACTGAGTTATTGTCAATTTTGTAGAATGTACCGAATTTTCGCAATAGAGAAAGTGAGCATTCACAAAACTAGTTCCTCACAAAATTTCGATTAATAGTTTTCTATACCATCTTATCGACCTCCGTAGAGAAGTGTTATAAGACGATAATTGGACGCTTACGTCGACTGACTATTTTCCGGCATCATAGTCTACAATGCATACAGGTTTCACAGTTTCTCTTCCAGTATTTGACGTAACAGTTTGGGTATCTGTGCCGAGGTGAGTGGTTGTCAGCATCATCACGTCCCTCTTTTCCTTCCATTCAGTATGGTTATTCTATCGTTAGATTCTTTAGCGATAATTTCCCCTTTTCGCAGTCGTTCAGATTTTATTTCTAGGGGAATATACTTTCTATTCTGGCGGAGAATACCTACAACATGTGTGTTATGAGAGAGTAGTTTACGAGCCAAAGGCACACTTGTATAAAAGTTGTCGATGTACAGTGTTCTACCATTATCTAGAAGATCCCGAACCAATTCATCACCACGTTTTGAGAAGCCGACACATCAGGGTCTTCTGCTTTATCGTTGCCAACGTGAACTGACAAGTTCCAGGTATAGCCCTTATCGGTACATAACTTGTAAATTTTTACCCCATAACGATGTCTTTTGGAGGGTATATACTGACGGAAACATAACCTCCCACTCCAATGTATTATAGTTTCATCAATACATATTTTTGCGCTGGTATGTATAGGCTTCGGAATTTATTTATATCTATTTATAGAGATCTGAAGAATATCCTCTATTTTATTTAGACGATTGTGTTGTTGGGCCTCATCATTATTGGCGAAGTGCCAGAACCAGAACAACAATTCAAATATATTTCACGGCATAATATTTTTTGGAAGTGGGAATGCATATAACTCAGTTTGACGTCAATAATAAGCAAAAAACCGATGAATTTGGTCATTTCCTGACAATCTGTAGGTGTCCAGTTGTGTATACGTGAACGTGGAGCAGCGTCAGTTTTTTCTAAAATTTGTATGGCATAGAGATTTGTTTCGTTCACCATTCTATCTAAAACTTGAGGAGCCAAGAACAGAAGAAAGTAGTTTATCGGGTATGCCAACGCCAAAATCCCACTAGTGTTGGGATCCATTCCACTGGGTCCAGTAAACTGAAATATCTTTTGATACGATGATTGTTCTGTTGAGTTCCCCAGGGCTAAATGAAACACTTTGTGTTATCAACAGTCGACGTTTCGTCTATTTATTTTATACATATTCATTACTATCGATGGAATATTTTTTTCCAGGCTTTCATATTTGAGATACCATTTTTTTATATTACCATTGCATATCGCTCTCGGAGGGAAACGTCTGGCTTATTAGTATTTTTCCGAATTTTGTGAGTGGCTTCGTTATTAGTTTTGATGTTTTAACTAACAGAATAGCTTATTTCCATTTGCAGGTTGAGAGGTAACTCTGAAATATCTTTTGTAAAGAATGAATGTTCTCGGGGAGCTGAGATAAACAGTCAGGAACGTTCTTGATAATCCCCAAATATAAAAACAACTAATTCTTGAGATATATCAAACTGCCGACGTTTCGTTCATCATTATGAACATAATCGTGGCTCTAAAATTATATATATGTTAAGTATCTCTTATATAACTAAAAAAGTATCACTTACATGACATGTTGTCTTATTTTATCCTTCATCTTTTCATTTTGTGACAATAGTTTAGCACTCACAATTTTAAATGTTTCTATTATTTATAAAGGCCTTCTAATATTTTTTAAACAATCGATATACAGTTATCAAATGCCAAACATGTCAAATTTTATATCTTGATAATATGTCATGTAAGTAATACTTGTTTAGTTATATAAGAGATACATTAATATATACAGTATATAATTTTAGAGCCATGATTATGTTCATAATGATGAACGAAACGTCGGCAGCTTGATATATCTCAAGAATTAGTTACTTTTATATTTGGGGATTATCAAGAACGTTCCTGACGAAATATCTTTTGGTTTCCAACAGGATCGGTCCACACAATAATGTCAAACGTATTATTTTCTGGTTGGGGTGGTGGAGACTGACTGGCTATATTAGTATTTGTTTGGGGTGATGGAGATCGGCTGGTAACCCTATTTCTTTTCGGTTAGAGTTTTGATATCAAAGCACTAACTGGTACCATTCAATCATCACTGTCCATATCATCTGTTTCTGGCTCTTTCTGGTAATTTGGATCAGCATCGGAATCATCCAAATCTTCACCACTCATGTCCGTGTCAGGGTATTCCCCCGTTTGATGCATTTGTTCAATTTCACCGGCTGTATAGGATCTTTTGTCCATTTTTGTTTTTTATCACTATAGTCTCTAGTCACTTTTATCCTTATTTTTTATTCTGTATTGAGCACTAACACTTGAAAGCTTCTGTCTCTGCAACAAAATTTCATTGATTTGCGTCCACTTTGCCGCTAACTAAGAAAATAGAGCAGGAGCTATCTTTTTATTTCTTATTCCAGAAAAGATTTATTATGCTCTAAGCCAATGCAAAAGTGATCGCAAATCAAAAGTAGAAGACATTGCAACTCGTCAATCTGAAACAAAGAAAAAAACATAATGTACTAGTGTACCATTCATGATACACTCGGCCTGGAGGAGCAAAATTATTATTGTTCGGTAATTGTATCATTTATGATACACCAAAAAAATAATCAAAAAAATATCAAAAACTATGAAGTGCTGAATACAACTAAATATGGGAAACGCTTTCAAAATATACTTCGCTTATAAATCGAGAACGAAAGAAAAGCGTAAAAAGAAGGTATTGGGTACATCCAATGGTGGTCTCTCGTCAAGAAAAAGGCATGTTTAATCTTTTCTACCAAGAACTGAGGATGCATGACGAAAAGTTTTTCATCTACACCAGAATGTCTAAAATCATTCGATGAACTATTAGATGCAACAAATAAGTCGATTAGAGGGCAGGATACACGCATGAGGAGAAGCATAAGCCCAGAGGAGAAACTTCTTGCCACGTTTAGGTAAGAAAATATATTAAATTTTTGCATATGTATATTTTAATCAAAAATAATTATAATTATGATTTGAAACGATTCAATATTTCAACATCCTCTACGCTACATGATGACGCGTCAAGTGACTGAATAGAAAAACCAAAGTGAGTTCTTTCTGTTGGCGATGGTATTGAATGTTGTGATGGCACTGAATGTGATGATTTTTTTATATTTGGTGAAAGCATTGACACCGAAGGTCGTGATGCATCTTTAACTGTTGGTACTGCAACGAGTGGTGCAGGGTTTGGATTTTGCCAGTGTTAATTATTATTACCACATGTGCTGTGGTATAGCTGCATGGATGGTGCCGTACTTGTATTGGAGTATTGAGGGACATAACCTACATTGTTGTAACGTTCTTGTGTAAATGTCGATACTTGATGTCTTTGAATAACGGAAAGTATTTTCATTTTTGTGGAAAGTCTTTGATGCTCAGGAACCTTCTTCAATTCGGGTAACAATGAAAGTAAAAACAGCCGGTCGTGGTCTGATTCGGCCTCTCTCGCCCGTTTATCGCGACTTTCAACAGAATATTTCAATGTTTTAATTAAATCTGAATCATCATATTCAAGTTTACTTTTTTTTATATGTTTCCTTCAAGTAACTTGAATTTTTGATAAATGCATCATATGGTGCTCCAATTTCTGTTATGGCTTTTGTTTCTGCCACTTCTTTAGTATTGTCACCTTCAGTAGGAACACCGCCTGAGCATTTGCTTAAGAATGACATATGAGACAAGTAAACATATGGGCTTTTTCGATCAGTTGCAGATCCCGTTTTAATCTTCTTTAACCTCCTGAGTTCTCGACTGTAACTATCCCTTATATTTTTCCACTTCTCTTGGAGTTCCTTTCCTGTAACAAGAAAATATAAACAATGTTATTTTTTCCGGTAAGGTTATTATTTATTTATTTCAGGTATCTAGCGACTGGTTGTTCATTTGTAGACTTACACTACTCCTATGGACTTGGAGAATCTACTATTAGAAAGATTGTGCATGATGTATGTTTAGCGATCTGGAACTCTTTGAAAGACTTGTGTTTACCTCAACCAACACAAGAGCAATGGTTCAACATTGCTGAAGGTTTTAACACCGCTGCTAATTTCCGTCACTGTATCGGAGCTGTCGACGGTAAACATATTCGAGTTATCAAGCCCGAACATTCTGGATCTATATACTTTAATTACAAGCACTTATTTTCCATAGTGCTGCTTGCCATTTATGATGCTGATTAGGGATGGGCGGTTATGGTAAAATAACCGGTTATCGGTTAACCGATTTATTGAGAAAACAATAATAACCTTAGATGGTTAACCGTTAGTTAATAACCGGTTGTCAAAATAACCGGTTAATTAATAAATAAAGTTGAAACTAATTAGAATATATCTGAGGGAGCCTGTACCTACCAAGCTGTTTATTATTATTATTATTATCACTATTTTAGTTTAAATGAAATCATTCCATTAAATTATAAATTAAAACGTTTGATTTAAAAAATCCAGTTATATTGCATTGTGATTAAGTTCTAAGCTATATTAAAAGTTTTAATTTTGAGTTTCTACCTTATCAGGAAATTAGAATCGAAGCATTTGCAAAATTTGGACCGAACAAAGCCACAGACAAACAGGCAGTAAAATTGGCATTTCAAAAAATCGTTTATTCAATATGATACAAAAAACAATTTACATTTTCCAGTAAACTTCATCAAGAGACCCTAAAAAAACCAACTGATTTGTATGGGTTGGTGTTAATCTACTCCTGTGGTCAGAACAGACCAAATTTAACAGAGACACCAATCTTTCAGATGGCACCGACGAGCCTAATACAGTTAAACATTCAAAAGCAACTCTACTTGTTGCAGGAAAAGCATTTTGATTTTCTTTCCAATATTGAATTGGATCTATGTTCCTGCTTACAGGTGGTTGGTCTAATAGAGTTTGAATTCGGATGGAAAACTAGACATACCACTGCCACTTTCCATAGAACGCCTTGAATTCGCTACAACTTCATCATGAAGCATTGCATCAAGGACTCAAAATTTTACAGGTCACTTGAAGAAGGGGCTCTGAATATTCCGGAAAAAGTCCGCTGAGTGCAAGTAATAATATACCGATGTCCTACGTTTTTGTTGGAGATGAGGGTTTTGGCCTAACAGAACACGTAATGCGTCCATATGCGGGTCCCAATTTGTCTGTACCAAAAAGAGTCTTCAATTACAGATTCACCGACGACAATTCACCGCGGACAATTCACCGTCGGGAAAGTTTACCGACGCACAATTCACCGACCGAACATTTCACCGACCGGAGAATTCACCGCCGTTAAGTATAATAGTTATCTGGATGTTTCGATCATCATAATGCATTTACACACATATGTGTAATAAATACATTTCACGTTATTATTAAATTACGCTTAAAGCAAGATCAGTTTTTGATGAGTTTTTTTGTAAAAACATCAGATATAAATACGAGTATTGCAGTGAGTATCATGACGAAATTTCGAAAAAGAAATACTTAATTTTTTGTTTCGGGGTCCGTAGATGTGAGGTCCATGAGACCCAAAAGGATTGAATAAATACTTGGATTTGGATTTTTTTGTAATAAAAAATTTCTAAATTATAATAACATTTATTAAAAACAATAACGTCAGTATAATAGTACAATTAATGGAACACAGTTTTTAAAATAAAGAAGATAACAAAAAATACAAAAAGAGGATAAATTAGTACTATGACAAATTGTGATGTGATGTTCTCGGGTCATGGTAGATATTGAAGGTGGCTCGTGAGTAATCAAACTAAGGAATTCCCATAGAGGCACATTTATTGGCACGCTTATTGATACAAGTCTCCTTATTAACAATCCAATACTGACTATTCTAAATAATACAGTAAATCGAAATATTAACAATAGTCGTCAACTTAGCAGTTTTACTTACGACGAAGGTGTATTGTATTATAGGTCGCTCACCTTCCGGTTTATTATTTATTGCAATTCTTGTAAATTCCAATTGTTTAAATATTCCATTACACCTTCCCCGTATATGGAAAAAAAATTATTATGGACATAATAGAAATAATAATTTTTTTTTTACTAGTTTTATGAATAATACAGTTTAACTCTATTTTTGTGAACCTCTGTAGGTTTATTATCTACTTTAATTACCAAATTTACTCCTCTATCTTCAAATACAATATAAGATCCCTTAAAAATATTTTCATGTTTGTTTGTTGAAGTATTCCGCAGCAAAATTTTAGATCCTATATCATAATGTGTTTGTTTACAATTCCTATCATACCCTATTTTACGTTTTAACTTGGATGCCACTAAATTATCCTTTGCTTCATTACAAGCTACTTGAAGTCTGTACTTCAACTCTTTCGGATAACTGTCAAAATTATATATAGGTTCAATTTTGTTTATTAGATTAGATGGCAATTGGCAAGTTCTTCCAAATACTAGTTCAAATGGAGTGTAACGTGTTTCCGTGTGTACACTGTTATTGAATGCGAAACACCAAAATTGTATCCAAGAGCTCCAGGTGTCTGGGCGCTCTGCAGCATGAATTCTTAGATAATCTCTTAATGTTTTGTGTGAATTTTCTATTGCTCCTAAGGTTTCGTGATGGTATGCTGTCGAATTCAGTTGACCTATATGTAATAATTTACAAATTTCTTTAAATACACTGGACATAAATTCAGTACCTTGATCAGTTAAAATTTCTTCAGGTATTCCATAGCGTAATATGAAGTTTTCTACGAAAGCTTTTGCAACAGTTGCTGTTTCTTTATCTGGCAGTGGGTAACATTCTATATATTTACTTAGGTCGCATTGTAAAGTTAGGATATATTTATTGTTCATTTCATCGGTTTCTAATGGACCTACCAAGTCAAGAAAAATTTTCTGAAATGCATAATTAGAGGTAGTTGTAACTGACATAGGCTGTGGTTTAAGGTTTGAATATTTACAAGTTTGACATTGTTCACATCGTTTAATGAAATTTGCTATGTCTCTATGCATTTTTGGCCAAAAGTAGTATCTTTTAATGGTGTTGTAAGTTCGATTTATACCAGCATGTCCACCTGTTGGAAGCAAATGAAAGTGGTTTATAATTAATTGTTGTGTCTCATTATCATCGATTTTTTGTATACCTTTAACAATATTTATCTTAATACCGGCAGTTTTTATGTCTTTTGAGATATCTCGTAATTCTCTTAATAACGTCTTATTATTTTCATTTTTTATTATTAATAATTCCGGAATGTTAAATTTATTACATATATCTTTCAGGTGTATCAACGCATTTCCCAAGTAAATCGCTGATCGCAGATCCTGTTTTATAAAAATAGTACCTAATTCTTCATTATAAAACATATTTTGTACTTTATTATTAGTCGAATTTTGTGATGAGTTGCAACTCTTCTTTATTTATTTGTTGTATTCTACTTCAGGAATAACTTTCAATTCTACGCATCCTACGGGAGGTTTTATAAGCTCAATGATTCCAGGGTGATCAAGCCTGTCATCATTTATTTTACGATCACAATGATTGTTTGTAGAATGCTCGCTGTGCTGACGAGATTGTGCTCTTGTAATTACAAATGTATGGTTTACAGTAGTTTTCTTTAATTCATCCGAACTTAATGTTATTCTTGATAAAGCGTCCGCAATAACATTATCTTTTTCTTTTATATAGTGTATGGTGAAATCGTATTCTTCTAGTGTTAATCTGAACTTAGTTAGTCGACTGGACGGGTTTGCCATACCAAAGAGATAAATTAAGGGTCGATGGTCTGTATAAATTTCGAATGTTTTATTAAATAAATATGGTCTAAATTTTTTGACTGCCCACACAATCGCTAACAGTTCCTTTTCAATAATCGGGTAATTTTTCTCAGATTTTCATAATATCCGGCTCGCGTAAGCTATTGGCTTATGATCAATGTTCGTTAAAACCGCACCGATTGCGTAATTTGATGAGTCGGCCTTCAAAATGAATCGATTTTGGTCAGAAAAATTTGGATATGCCAAAATGGGTGGCTGCACTAATGATTCTTTTAATTTATTAAAGGCTATTTGGCATTCATCTGTCCATTTAAAAATAACTCCTTTTTGTGTCAAATGGTTTAACGGTATTGTAATTTCCGCGAAATTTTTAATAAATTTTCGGTAGTAGTTGGCAAAAGCTACAAATCGTTTTATTTCTTGACCGTCTGTTGGTATTGGAAATTCTTGAACAGCCCTTGTCTTTTCAGGGTCTGGTAAAATTCCTTCAGCTGATACTATGTGACCTAAAAATAATAATTGTTTCCTTAAAAATTCACATTTTTGTGGATTAAGTTTCAAATTTAGTTTTCTTAAGCGAACTAATACCTTTACTAAATTTTGGTTATGTGTTACTAAGTTATTTCCGAACACTATTATGTCGTCTAAGTAAATGAAACACTTATCACAATTTAAACCAGACATCGCCACAGTCATTGCCCTTGAAAATGCACTTGGACTTATTTTTAGACCCATCGGTAACCTAGTCATCTGAAATTGACCACGGTCTGTCATAAAAGAAGTATATGGTCTAGATTTTTGATCTAAACTAATCTGATAATAACCCTGATATAAATCCAAATGTGAAAAATACATTGCTCTTTGTAAGGAGTCAAGAATTTCCTCGATGTTTGGAAGGGGAAAACGATCATTTTGAATACGCTTATTGAGTTCTCTGTAATCTATGACTACTCTATACTTCTTATTGCCAGTACTGTCTGCTTTTTTCGGAACAATTAATAGTGGAGATGACCAATCCGCTTTAGAATGTTCGATAACCACGTCATTTAACATTTTATTCACTTGTTGATGTATTTCATTTTTCTGAAAAAATGGTGACCTATACGGCTTAACGAAAGATCGCGTAGCGTTTTGCTTTAATACTATTTCTTGGGGACAAAGGTTGGAGACTGTAAAGGGATCGTCCTTTAAATGGAACACATCCGCAAATTTAGCACAAATCTTTTGCAAAGATACAGATTCCTCCGATGTTAATTCCTTCGCGTCTATTAATTTTAATAATTCATCAATTCTATCGACTGACAAAGATACACTGGAAAAATTATAAATGTGGAAATTGGTTGCATTCTGGCATTTTGGTACAAAATTTTTCAAGCTAACTTCTTTTTCGGTGGTGTTCAATAATCTCACAGGGATTTTATTACTGAGTGGTTTAGTAACAGACCACCTGTAAAAACTCCTTCCGATACCTCCTCCGGTAATACGACACATTCATTCTCGCATTTCACAGGAAAAAATGTGACTTTTTCGCATCTGGGTGGAATAAGCGTGTAAATGTGTTCGGATTCAAAAGAGATAGTTATGCTTTTATTGTTATACACGAATGAAATTTCAAACGTTTTGTAATCTAATATAGCTGCATACTTAATAAAGAAATCGGCTCCTATCACACCATTTATACTATTTTCAAAGTCGTTCACTACCTGAAATTCGTGTTCAATATTAAACTGATCGACCGTAAGCGTGATATTAGTGGATCCTAAAGAAAATGTTGAGCCAGTAATACCTAAAATTTTTGTTTTATTTGAAGTATTAATATGATTTTCGACACTAGTGCATGATGAAAATATTACACTTAAGGATGCTCCAGTATCAATTAATAATTTTAACACATCTGTACCATTTCTCATTCGTACGAAATTTAATCCATTCATACTAAACATGCTGTCGCTTACGTTTTGGTTAATTTCTGACTCGAAAAAACTGACTGGTGTTATTACCATAATTACCACTAGTAGAACTTTGGGGTTGGTTCGTTATTTGAATTTGATGGTTGGTTTTCCATACTCATGACATAAGATCGGTTGCTACCCCGATTAGATTGATTACCGAATCGATTTCGGTTATTTTGATATCGACCGTGAAACGTTTGTACACGTCCACGCCCGTTATATCTAAAATTTTGATTAGCCGAAGCTCCTCGAGATGAATTTTGAAATGTTTGCGAGTGCCTCGCGCCGCGATTAAACTGATTTCCTCTAAAATATGACCCGTTTCTTTGGGTATTGTAACGATATTTGCCTCTAATGGAATAAATTTGATTTGTTAGACAATTTTGTCTGGAATTTAAACAATGTCCTTCCTCTTTCGCACCAACGATTGCATCTCTTAATGTTGTGTTATTACCAAAGGGCGGAAAAAATGCACGTGAATAGTTTGAAAAAATGCGCATTAAAATGCACGAAAATTTCAAAAAAATGCACGAAAATTTCAAAATAATGCAAGGAATGCATAAAATTTGGTAAAAAATGCAAATGCTTAAAAAACTTTTTTTTTTCGTTTGGATCGTCCTGGATTAAGGAAAAAGAATACTCTTGTTTAAAATGTATCTGATTTTATTACAAACCACAATTTAGTTTCAATACTACATATTATATTATATTATGTATAGGTACATAGATATACAAAAGAAATAGGAAAAAACAGACTATAAAATAATAATTCATTTTTCATTCATTAATGCTGGCACAAAATGCATTTATAATTATATGTTTTTCAAAGTTTTCAATAAGAAAAGATTGTCTTCTATCAGTAAACATATGTTTGAAAATAGAAAAAGTTCGTTCTACATCTACTGACGTAAGAGGAGCGTATTTTAATGTGTGTACAATATTTGGTTTTACATCAATTATACAATTAAAGTCGCCCGTAAACATTATTGCGACAGTTTTTAACACAGAAAATCCTTCGTTAGCTTGTATAGTACTGGAAAATTTGGACAAAACTAACTTTCCAATGTTTCCATGTACCTTTCTACATTCCGCTTCAAAAACATTTAATAATTGAACTGCTTGAACCAGAGTCATACATGTATTTTGCAATTGAACCATAGTTTTAGAAACAAAAGAATAATTAGTTTTTATAAATAAGAGTTTATTGTGGAGAGTCGAATTTTTAAATATTTAAATAATAATATGAAGAAGGTACTGTTAAAATATGTTTTGTTTCTTAATTTTAAAAGAAGAATAGGACTTAAAATTGAAAGTAAAATAAATTCAGCTGCTTTGACTTATATAGGGGCCATTCACAATTCTTTGATAAAGTAAAAAGTGCAAAAATGCGCCAGGTAATTTATGAATGGCCACATTAATTGATATCTACGTAGATATCCACTCAAAATAATTGTCATAATTGGAATATTGTAAGCAAGTAAATGAATTACTAATTCAGTTAATTAAATTAAGTTATAAAGATACTAAGTTATTCAGTATTAATTCAGTTAAATTAATCTAGGTAGTTATTGCTTTCTATGTACTTACTATTTTCGAACATGTTGTGCAAAATAATTTGTCACCATCCCACTTCAGCTCACTATAAGGTTTAATCCACACTTCAATTAAATTTGTCTTGGGCATTTTTAACTTTACAGAACAACCGTTGAATTTAACTTCTCTAAAGGTAGTGACAAATTGGAAGAACATCAACCTGGTCCTAAAACCGGTACAATGGCCGGAGAGGATTAAGAAACACACTAACACTAACAGCTAACCCTGCCCCGCGATCAAAATAAGCCTTTCTACGAATTTTAAGTATAATATGTCATTAAGCACATCCTCCTCCTATTAGACTACCCAGGTAAAAACAACCCTTATGAAAATGAACCCCTGCCAGATAGTAAAGGTACTTGATTACAGTTCCAGTTATAACTTATATTGTCAATAAGTTGATTTGTCACTCATCAGCACATTGTTTTTCTAAATATCCAGCAGATTGTAAAGAAAAATGCAAAATATGCACGATTGGAAAAAAAATGCAAATTTGAAGAAAAAAACGAAGAAAATGCAAATAATGCAAAAAATGCATTTTGCATTTTATCCGCCCTTTGGTTATTACCGTCAACCGGGGTTATATCGGACGATGTTTTCAATTACTTGCCTGTATTTCTTCTGTTATAGGAAATTAAAGCTAACTACTGCGTTCTATAGTGAGAAGTTATCCTATTAAGCATATTTACATGAATAAATCTTTTAAAAGTTGGCACGGTCATATTTTTTTTTAAAAAAAGGTCGTCCGAATAACCCGGGGTTTGGGGTAATATCGGACGCTTCAATTTTGACGTAGAAAGAGTATGTTTTGATCCTGGTATTTGGTATAGGCTTGGTTGGAAACCTTTATCGGACATTTTTATAATATATATATATATATATATATATATATATATATATATAAGAGAAAATTCACGACTTACCCGTCTAAACCCGTTATGAAACGATAACCACCGACACGTGTTTCTGCTTATTAGCTTCGTCAGGGTGGTATAACCAAGCTCTGAATGATAACGATGTTTGACACTTGGAAAAAAATTATACAACTCAAAAAGAACGTCAACAATTGACAGCAAAGCACATTTGCGCCTAACATAGGAAAGACTCTCCATTCGAGAGCAACAAACCGTCTGTGACGAGGGGGCCAGCTAAAGCCAACTGTCACGAATCTTTGGTCAGTAAAGGAATTTATTGTTTATATATTTATTTGTTGCTCTCGAATGGAGAGTCTTTCCTATGTTAGGCGCAAATGTGCTTTGCTGTCAATTGTTGACGTTCTTTTTGAGTTGTATAATTTTTTTCCAAGTGTCAAACATCGTTATCATTCAGAGCTTGGTTATACCACCCTGACGAAGCTAATAAGCAGAAACACGTGTCGGTGGTTATCGTTTAATAACGGGTTTAGACGGGTAAGTCGTGAATTTTCTCTTGGACATTTGTTCCGTCGTTAACAATAACTAATAACAATAAAAATACACACACAATACTTACAGTACGTGAAAAATATCTCAAAACCAGCCATCCAAAACAACATTAGAAAGAAGATGCTATTAAAATTAACGGATTACATCACGCGTGTGGGACGTTATTTTCAAAATGACCGATTTAACCTCTAAAATTACCTAATTCGTCGAAACAATACATGAAACATCGAAAACGAAAGAGAACAAAACGACACGTAGTCCATGATACAAATATTTAATGTTCTGCCATTGGTAACTGACAAATGCTACCAAAACAAGAAAATGAAACACTAAAGTTCAACATTTCAAATTTGAAACGTGTCCGGTAATACCATACCATTCCAACATTGTCAATTACTTAAGGAAAGCGGGTGCAGATACCACTGATTGCCAGTCAGTGGTTCAGAGAATTTAACCCTGAGAAATCTAAAGGGGGGGCCCCCTCTTCTTCCTGCCACGAAGACCGAGGGAGGAGCCCTTTAGTTTTCATCACCATTGTCAATGACGTTGTTAAGTCGGTTTCTGTGATAATGATAATCCAAATATAGAATGTTAGAGTAAATTACATTTAATTTACATACAAATTTAGCGTGTCTGTTTTCTTGTTAAGTAGGTTATCCCCATTATGGATGAAAGCCATTTCCAGGAAAGATCTTTTGAAAGTGTTAGTTTCGGAAGCAAGAACTTTGATATCTTCAAAATTGGGACGATGTCCAGTCTTATATACATGCGTTGAAAGTGCACAAGCATCTTTCTTAATATGTATATCACTTCTGTATGACGTGATCCGTCAACTGAGATTCCTGGACGTCATTCCTATGTAAGACTTCTCACAATGGCTGCAATCTATTTGATATACTACATTAGTTTTATCTACGGTTTTTGTTCTATCTTTCGTTTTGCTAAATAAGTTACCTACTTTCTTCACAGACCTAGTAGCTACACTAATTTCAGGTTCTTGTTTTAAAACGTTAATAATTTTAGGTGTAAGATTTCTAATAAAAGGTAATGATCTATATTTCTTACGTTCTGGTCCATGTTGAGAGTCATAGTCGACATTTTGAATCAGGGTTCTCCCTAAGTTCAAGTTATTTGAGCTACCCTGAACCTGTGTGTTAGGGTTCGAGAAAATTAATTTTCGTAATAAGTGTACAGGATAAGAATTATCGAGCAGTAGGTGAAATAATTTGTTCAGATTTTTTTCCCTTAAAGAGGGATGTGAGATATTAACTATTCTGTTTTTTAATCCTAAAATCAGGTTTATTTTCGTTTTGAACGTGTGATCGGAATAATAGTTAAGGTATCTCCCAGCACTGGAAGGTTTCCTATACCAGTCCAAAATGACGGTATTATCCTCCTTTCTAATAAGCTTCGTGTCTAGAAAGGGTACACTATTATCCGTTTCTTTCTCGATGGTAAACTGTATGAACCTGTTATAAGAATTAAAAACGTCTAGAATTTGAATTTCTTGTTCTTTATCCGCTGGGATGGCACAAATTAAGTCATCTACATACTTTTTTATGAAAGGTACCTCAAATGACAACCTAGGGATAACCTCATTAAGTAAATCATCCATTACATATTGCGCAATTATCGGTGACATTTTTGAACCCATTGGTGTTCCAAAAATTTGTTTAAAATATTGATCGTTGAATGAAAAATAAGTTGTGTTAAAAATCAATTCTAAGGTCTTTATAAAGTTATCCTTAGACAGAGTGCAATGGAGTTCAATTTCATTCCAATGATTCTCTATGCTACTTAAGGCTAATTCAACAGGTATGTTGGAAAACAGTGATACTACGTCAAGGCTTACGATCACAAAATTGAACGGTAGTTTAAAGTTGTTAATAAAATTTGCGAAATGGAAAGAATCATCTACAAAATATGGGTTGTCTCGATTGTAAGCTGAGGTTAGCGTTTGTGTGATAAACGTTGATAATTTTATGTTAGGAGCTGCTATTGATGAAATTATCGGTCGCATTGAAAGTGTAGGTTTATGAACCTTCGGTAAACTGTAAAACTGACAATGTTGGAATGGTATGGTATTACCGGACACATTTCAAATTTGAAATGTTGAACTTTTAGTGTTTCATTTTCTTGCTTTGGTAGCATTTGTCAGTTACCAATGGCAGAACATTAAATATTTGTATCATGGACTATGTGTCGTTTTGTTCTCTTTCGTTTTCGATGTTTCATGTATTGTTTCGACGAATTAGGTAATTTTAGAGGTTAAATCGGTCATTTTGAAAATAACGTCCCACACGCGTGATGTAATCCGTTAATTTTAATAGCATCTTCTTTCTAATGTTGTTTTGGATGGCTGGTTTTGAGATATTTTTCACGTACTGTAAGTATTGTGTGTGTATTTTTATTGTTATTAGAAACAATTTGTCCTTTAATTAACGCCTCTGTATTCTCGTAGATGATTGATAAAGCAGACAATAGATTGGCGAAAGCTATCGAAGTACAAAGAGAGTTTACTTTCGTTTGAACCCACCTACATTAAGGCTGCGTATCCTATAAATTTAATCACCTAGTATATATATATATATATATATATATATATATATATATATAGTGCAGAGTGATGTAATGAAAGTAAAATCGATATAATAGAAATAAACGACTTTATTCATAAAAGAAATCATGTAGGAACTTAAAACAATAAAACAAGCTGTAATATAAACTTCAAACATTCGATAAAAAATGAAAAATAACATTCTGAAAACGAAAATAGGTGGTACCTACGTACCTAGGTACCTATTTGATCCCTTAAGACTCTATAACTGCAGACGTTCAAATACATGAACGTCGCGCTGGATTTTAGGCGCAGTTAAAATACTGCTGACTTGTTGAAGTTTGATTTTACTTTTGTCTTCAACGTCCGGAAAAACAAAAGAATCTTTGTGACCCATATAGGTTCTAAGGCAATTCACAGCAATATATTTTTTTGTAATCTCCTCAATTCGCGTAATAAAAACTTTGGTCGTTTCTTTCCTGGTCCGTTCATTGTACAAAAATTTTACTACAGCAAAACAGCCTTCTTGTAATGTATTAGAGGTTACTGGTAGTTCAACGTTTGGTACTTCCGACGTGGAATCATCGTGCGACACCTTAGACGTGGGATCATCGTTAAAACTACCATCGTTTTCTGAAAATATCATAGAGTTTGTAGTGCCATTATTGGCATTATCTTGGGACGTAGATACGTTTTCCTTAATAACATCTTTTTGAGAGGTAGATACAATTGACGACCCTCCATTCAATTGGCGTAGATCTTCAAGGCCCACCGATTTACCAGCGGGAACATTAAGCATTGACTTACGCTTGGGTCTACTCGAGGTTTGATCTAAAGGAGCAACAATCGCGTTCATCACATCTGTAAACGACGCTCTCATTGCAACATCTGTGCCTCCTGCATGTCGTTTCTGAATCCTTTTCAAAACTGGTTCTGGATCGAATGGGATTATGCCCGTTGCTCGGAAACCAGATTTTATATTATGCGACATGCGATTCTTCGATTTTTCTAGAAGTATTTTCAGCAACGAAGGAAAGACAGATTTTGGCACAACCCCTTTATGGGTCCGTTTCCATTCGGTCAGAATTTCTCGCCACACTCGTTTGAGCGGGCCAAACACTGCAACGTAAGGGCTGGCATAAATGTGTCGAATTCTTCGGCAAGAATACATACTGAATGTTGTGTTCTGTGCAACTTTTGATAATGTGATAGGAAAGTTGGCCTGCCAGGTTGTCGCAAATAAGAACCTTCTTGCCTTCCTTTCTTCGCAGATAGGGAAGAGCTGTTTTGAGGAACCAGTCCTCAAAATATTGAGTGTCGAACCATCCACTTTTTGTTCTGTTATATTGCGAGTCTTCGGGACCACCTTCTATCCACTGTGGGTAGAGGTTTGTACTTTTGTAGACAACGTATGGAGGTAATCAAGTACCATCTCCAGCCGCAGCGAACATAACAGACGTTGACATTTTGGAAAAATCCATTATCCTTCTAGCATGCTTTGCTCCGCGAGGAATAAAAACTTGTTTTTTACCTGTATCATCAGTTAGGTTTGTTTCGTCCATATTAACAATATTTCCGGGTGGAACCCCCTGGATTGTCACGTTCAAGTGCTCAAAATATTCTTTAATCGTATTTTCCGTGATTTCAGCTTTCACTCGTTTGATATTTTCACAATTACGGAGGGACAACTCTTTATGTCGCCCCATAAAATGAGCAATCCAGTCATCACCAGGTCTATTGTTGTCGAAACATTGTATATTTACGCCCTTACCATTTAAATAGTGGCTCAGGAAGTCCTTGATTGCTTTCGTCTCAAAAGGATATCCGAATTTTCCTGCAATAGTCATGGCATCCACTATCCAACGCTCTTCAGTCACAGACAGAATTGGGGGCCTCCCGAGTTTGTCAGAATGCTCACCTTTGTAAATATCGTAAAGGGTGCTTTTTGGTACCCCGTAACTATCTGATGCCTGCTTGAATGAATATTGGTTGTCTACTACTGCCAACAATGCCTTTCCATATTTTCTTGGGGATAATTGCGCCGATAAGACGTTCCTAGCCTGTGAACGTGTTTTCGTGGCATGTCCGATATTACCCCTGAAAAACGCCGTTTTCTTTAAATTCGATTTTTTTTTTTTCGAAAAGGGAAGACGCAAAATAAATTTTGAGGTTATGGGGGCCTTGATAAGGCTTCAAACTAATATTAATCCCATTGCACCATACACTTTCCATGCACAGGATTCACAGACCACAGGAGACTATTTGTCTATCTCAGTTTTGGCGAAAAATTGACTTTAATAATTAATTTTTTGTGAGCTTACCTTAATTTTCCGATCGAGCGCGAAACGCATGTACGACTGATAGGTTATCCGTCAATCTAGGGATATTTTTGTTATGTAACGTAAATGTAAATGTTTAGTAATTTTAAATTTATTTGACTTAATTACTTATAAGAGAACAAACAATTGCCACGGCTAGCTCTGCCTGCAATGAGTACTCTTTCGTTGATTTTTAATTCCTGGGGTCGTGGGGAGAATTCAATAAATGTTCAAACGAATGATGATGGTTACACTGAGATTTAATTTCACTAAATATCTTACACATATATGATCAATCACAACATTAAAAGAACGAGAGCCGCATTAATGAATTCACTTACGCCTATAAGTAGGCAACCAACAATACACTATTCTAAGTAACGTCAGTGATGTTTAAGACCTTAACTAAATTTACATCGAATTTGTTATGTTCGCCTCGCTAACATAACCCTAATGTTACGTTACCTCGAGTTAAGTTCCCATTAAAGTTCTACAACAATAGCAATATCTATTCTCTACGGGGAACACCTACCGAACAACGGTTTTACGGTTAACTGCTGGCAACGTAAACAAGCAAGAAAAAAAAGTTATACTAACAATCCTTCAGAGGAGAAACAAATCAAATGTACAAATACCTCACACATAAGTGTCACTATACATTGGTCGACCAATAGTAAAACGTACGATACCTGATCAGGGTTTATCGGCGTGTCGAAGAGGGGCCCACTCACGCAGGCTCTATAGCCCTCGTGCGTAGAAGTCACCGGAGGAGTACTGTCTCGATGGTACTCCTGGGCAGGCTAGTCCTGTTGACTGGCCACGTCCGTTGCAGGTTGCAGCCCCACGCCGGGTCCTGAAGACTTTGACGCTGAAGTCGGAAGTCGGTTGCCGAAGATTCAATGAACGCCGTGCGAGTACGTTCGTGCGTCACTATTCACTCGCCCACACTTCACTTTACAATGTACAATACAACTCTTCAACAGAAGTACGCAGAATTCTTGTTTACCTAACCTCAAAACATTAACCTCAAATAAGTTGACCTTCACACAGTACAACGCCTACAACGCTCAATGTTAACCTCAAATTCCGGCTAACAATGAACGTCTTTTTGCGTCGAACGTTCGTACCTAACTCCCTCGGCTCTCTTGCAAAATTTACCACCTCTACCGGTACCTCTGCTACGTATCACGCTCTCATTGGTTCCCCGTCTATCCCACCATATCACGCTCTTCGCTCGTGGTCGCATTTCTTTGGAATGTAATGTTTACTTGGCGCCTTCGTCTTTTACCCCGAGGGGAGGCAATTAAAATTTTATCTTTACACGTGAATATCTAGATTAATAATCCATTCCCAACTTTGATTTTAGTGTCTTTTAAAAGGGCTATTCCGGAGCTAACTCAAGGTGAAATTCTGGGTTGATCCGTTATCCCGGGGGCGAGTAATTAGCTCCGCATCATTTACCGCCTACAAACTGCCGATTCTCGGCATCCAGAGCCGTACTGGAAAATGTAACCGATACAGTTAGTTGACCAAACTGCCATCCAACAGCTGTAGCGCGCGCAAATTCAAATATTACCATATCGTTCGATATAACCGCTGCGATTCGATATAACCCCGGTTGACGGTACGCGCTTTTATGATGGTCCTAAGATTATTATCTCTTAGACCATTCGCAAATGAATTTATTGCAAGTTTTTCATTCGTAGCTGTTAATACCCTCGTTTCTGCATCGTTATTAGCTTCCGCTATTGCTATAGCTATAGCACCCGACATAAACACGCCGGGTGCTACACAAGTTCGCCTTATTGCGATTCCGGGAAGGAGAAGCCGACGGGAACACTCGAGAGAGTTCGATGCGATAACGGGTTCCTGGAAAATCGAATATTCTAGTAATTATCCCGAAAGTACGAGAAGCTTCTACCTGCCATAAAAAGGGAATGTCGGACCCGAGGCAGGCCAGTTGAAGCGGTGTGTGTAAACATTCGAGCGAGAGACCGCGCGCGTTAAAATAAATAAACATCTCTGAGTGAAATGAATTATAAGTGTTAGGAGTTAGTAATAAGTTAATTAGGACAAATAGTGTAGTGTTTTAGTTTTAGTAAACAGTAAAAACGTTACAGTGGTGTCAGAGTGCGGATTAATTAGTGAAATAAATTAAGAACAATGAGGAAATTACGCGATTTAAAAGTGACGGACCTTAAACGCGAGTTGGAAGATAGAGAACTCGAAACAACAGGGTCGAAAACAGTGCTACAGAAACGCCTGGAGAAATATTTAACCGACAATGGAGACGACCCTGAAACATTCGGTTTCGAGAAAGAAGGTGAGCGCATCATGAAAGAACTCCACGGCGAATTAGACAACAAAATGGAAAAACTCTACGGCGAAATGGGAAAACTCCATGGTGAATTGGATAACAACAGAAAAGAACTCCACGATGAAATGGAAAAACTCCATGACGAGTTGGATAACAAACTGGGAAAACTCCATGGCGAATTGGACGACAAATTAGAAGAACTCCACGGTGAGCTGGATAGCAGAATTGGGAATCTTGACAGCGCACTTCAGACAGAGAAAATGCAACGACTGGAACTGGAGAACCAACTGCGAGAATTGGGGACCCGATTAGAATCAATACATTTCCAGCCAAGTCGGCAAAACATGTCCAGTTCAGGTAATCCGTTTAACGACTCGGAGGAGGTAACCAGGATCGAGGCAGCCCCTACTGCGAGCCATCGAGTGAAGCCGCCAACCTTCGACGGGGAAATTCCCTGGGAAAACTACCTCCGGCAGTTCGAGGCAGCGGCGAAAGCCAACAACTGGGCGCCGAGGGACAAGGCAGTGGCTCTGACGGTCGCTCTCCGGGGAAACGCCCTCGACGTGCTGCAGACTGTTCCAGAGGGGGAGCTGGACAACTTCGAGCTACTCGTCCAGAGGCTGGAGAGGCGGTACGGGCACGCACACCTGAGGTAGGTCTATCAATGCCAAATGAAGACCCGACGACGGAAGTAGGGAGAGAGCCTTCAGGAATTCGAAGCCGACATCGCGAAGCTAGTCAGATTCGCCTACCCGGAAGCGGCGGAGTCCATGACGGAGAGTCTCGCGGTCTCGGCCTTCATCGATGGCTTGAGGGATGTGGAGATGCAGCGGGCGGTACGGCTGTCACGTCCCAAGGGCACATTGGATGCCCTCTCGATGGCCCTGGAATACGAGGCTGCGACGGAGGCGTCAAGGAGCTGTGGCCGCGTTCGGGCGGTGGTCGGGGACGACGCATGCGTGGAAGCCGAGCGGAAGGAGGACGCCCTGGAGCAGGTTGTCCTCAACGCCCTCAAGGGACTGCTGAAGGGAGACAGAAGGGAACCGGCGAAATGCTGGGGGTGTGGAGAGGTTGGCCATATCCGAAGGGACTGCAAGCGCCCTAGGGTGGAGAAGCCAACAAACGGCCCAGACGTCGGAAAACTAAAGCGGGTCGGCTCCAAGGGGGCAGCTCCGACCTGATACCCGTTCCAAGACCCCCTCATCAAGATAGCTACCCTGAGAGGTGAAGGTGGCAGCCTGTACGTGGATGGCGAAATTAACGGCAGGAAGCACACTCTACTGATCGACACCGGGGCATCCAAGACGATCCTGAAGCCAGGCCTGCTGAACACGCGAGGGAAGAGAGTGATGGAGTCCAGGTGGAGGTTGCGAACGGCTACAGGCGAAGCTGCCGCCGTCCACGGAGAAATAGACGTCGAGATCAAGATCGGCACTGCACGATTCTCACCACACCAAGTCCTGATCGCCGACATAGAAGAGGACGCCATCTTGGGAATGGACATCATGAAGACCCACGGCTTCGCACTCAATTTGAAACGACAAGTAATGCAGGTCGGCCCAGAGGAAATATTCCTGCACACCAAGGGTGAGACGGTCCATCAGATAAAGCTGACAGAAGACACGATCCTGCCGGGTAGGAGCGAATCGATAGTGGTGACCCGACTTCAAGGCGTCACCGGAAAAGGGAATCCTGCCGTAGTGGAACCTTGGAACCACGACGTGGAGGTGGGCCGAGGCGTTCTAGTAGTGAAGACCTTGGTAACGCTGGGTGATGAAATTCCAGTCCGGCTCATCAACATCAATGACTACCCAGTTACCATCCGCAAGGGGACCAAAGTGGGAACCTGCTCACCAGTGACGTCACTGATCCACCAGGTGACGGCGAGCGCTGGCTGCAGAGTCGCGAAAGTGGAGGAAGCTCTAGTGGGCGCCTGCGATTCTCTCGCTGGATCCGAGAAGAAGAGGCTTATTGAGCTACTCCGTCGATATCGATCGATTTTCGTATCTGACAAGGGACCTTCTGGGAGAACGAATATTGTTAGACACAAGATCAATACGGGGGAAGCGAGACCAATCCGCCAGTCAGCAAGGAGGTTGCCGCAGGCCAAGCGGGAGGTAGCGGAGAAGATCATCCACGACATGGAGAAAGAGGGAGTCATCGAGCCATCTAGCTGTCCTTGGGCATCTCCTGTAGTCCTGGTAAAGAAGAAGGATGGAGACACCAGGTTCTGCGTAGATTATCGCCTACTGAACAACGTGACGAAGGAAGACAGCTACCCACTTCCCCGGATAGACGACACCCTGGATACTCTGGCTGGATCGAAGCTGTTTTCCACCCTGGACCTGAAGAGTAGCTACTGGCAGGTGGAAATGGACCCTGCAGACAAGGAGAAAACGGCTTTCACAGTAGGATCTGGACTGTGGCAATTCACCGTAATGCCATTCGGGTTGTGTAATGCGCCTGCTACTTTCGAGAGGCTCATGGAGAACATACTCAGAGGGCTCTCCTGGAAAACGTGCCTCGTGTACCTGGATGACATAATCGTCGTAGGGAGGACGTTTGACGAACACCTGTCAAACCTGGAGGAAGTCTTCAAGAGACTCCAAATGGCTAACCTGACGCTCAACCCAAAGAAATGCCATCTCTTAAGAACGAGAGTACACTATCTGGGTCACGTGGTCAGCAGTAACGGCGTCGAGGTGGATCCTGAAAAAGTGCGAGCAGTCCAAGAATGGCCAACACCGAAGGATAAGCATCAGTTACGAAGTTTCCTGGGGCTTTGCACCTACTATCGTCGTTACGTCAGAATGTTTTCTGACATCGCAAAGCCGCTGACACGACTAACCGAGGAAAAACGAGCCTTCCTTTGGGATAAAGAATGCCAAGCAGCCTTCGACGCCCTGAAAAGACGCCTGACGACGGCCCCGGTTCTCGGGTTTCCGACCCAAGAAGGACGCTTCATCTTGGATACAGATGCAAGCAACGACAGGATCGGAGGGGTTTTGTCACAACTGCAAGATGGGTAAGAGCGGGTCGTTGGCTACTTCAGTAAAGTCCTGTCGAAGCCTGAGAGGAACTACTGTGTCACCAGGAGGGAGCTGTTAGCCTCCGTGAAGTCAGTAGAACATTTTTACAAGTACCTATACGGAAGGAAGTTCTTGTTGAGAACGGATCATGCGGCGATCAGATGGCTCCTGCGATTCAAGAACCCGGAAGGCCAGGTAGCTCGGTGGATGGAGCGTCTTCAGGAATACGACTTCGACATCGAACATAGAGCAGGAACCAGCCACCGTAATGCTGATGCTCTTTCAAGAAGACCGTGTCCGGAGGGATGTTCCCACTGCAGTCGTGCAGAGGTAAAGGAGGCGTCTACTTGCCGCACGACGGTCACCGACGAGGACTGGTCACCAGACGGGCTGCGGCGAGCGCAGGAAGGCGACCCTGAACTCCAACGGATCCTGAGGTGGAAAGAAAAGACGTCGGCCGGAATGGCAGGAAGTGGCCCCATCCTCTAGGACCCTGAAATCGTACTGGGCGCAGTGGGACTCCCTGGTGATACAGGATGGACTGCTCAAGAGGGTGCTGGAATCCGATAATGGCGTAGAAAGACGATTCCAACTCATCGTGCCCAAGATCAAGGTGGCGGAGGTGCTACGTTACCTCCATGGCGGAACCTCAGGAGGCCACCTGGGAGTAAAGAAGACCCTGCAGAAAGTGCGCGAGCGTTTCTATTGGGTGGGCTGCTCTGAGGCTGTTCGTGAATGGTGCAGGAAATGTACAGTTTGCTCAGCCAGCAATGGACCGCACCGCAAGCCGAAAGCCCCGATGAGACAGTACAATGTGGGAAGTCCTTTCGAGAGGATCGCCCTAGACATTACTGGGCCATTCCCTGAAATCGATTGCGGCAACAAATACATCCTGGTGGCGATGGACTACTTCACGAAATGGGTAGAGGCCTACGCGATTCCCAACCAAGCAGCAACAACTGTCGCCGATGTCCTGGTGAAGGAGTTAGTGAGCAGCTTCGGAGTACCGTTGGAATTGCATTCCGACCAGGGGCGTAACTTCGAGAGCGAGCTGTTCCATGGAGTTTGCGAAAAATTGGGAATTCGCAAAACTAGAATGACAGCGCTGCACCCTCAGTCTGACGGAATGGTGGAGAGGATGAACCGCACCATGGGCAAGTACCTCTCGAAGGTAGTGTCTCAACACCAACGAGACTGGGATCGACACCTCCCCTTTTTCCTGATGGCCTACCGTTCTGCCATCAACGAGTCCACCGGCCAAACACCAGCAAGGGTACTGTTCGGGCGAGAGATGAGGCTTCCCTGCGATCTGAGCTTCGGTTGCAAACCGGGAGAAGATCTGGCTGGGGAAGACTACGTCACCGAGCTGCGCAGAAAGATGGACCAGGTTCATGAGATGGTACGGACGAATCTCCAAATCGCCAGCGACCGCATGAAGGATCACTATGACGTTCGGGCAGACAGCGGCATATATGAAGAAGGAGACCTGGTGTGGCTGTACAACCCACAAAGGAGACGAGGGTTATCACCGAAGCTTCAGAAAGCTTGGGAAGGGCCATATACAGTGAAGACAAAAATAAATGACGTCATCTACCGAATCAGCAAAGTTCCGAATGGGAAGCCCAGGGTCGTGCATTACAACCGATTAGCGCCTTTCGAGGGAGACCACGACCAAGATCAACAGGTGCGCCAACTACGGCCCCAAGAGGATGAGCCCTCCTTTGAAGAGTTTATGGCTGCGTATGGTGGGACCGGAAAGGCCCGATTCGGTGTGACCAGGGAAGAACAACGGGATCTCTTCGGAACACCGGCTGAATATGCGCTGGCTCATTGCGTGGCCCAGGACCTGCGGATGTCCCGGGGAATTGCCGCGGAGTTTCGGACGAGGTTCGGCAAACTGGACGAACTCCATCAGCAGGGACCGGCGGTCGGGCGAGCGCTGAGGATTAAGGAAGATGGATCACAACGGCCACTCTTCTACCTGGTTACCAAGAGGAGGTCCTTTCACAAGCCCACCTATTTGGACCTGTGGGACGCACTACATGACCTCAGGGAGACCCTACTTAGCGAAGATCTAACTAAGTTAGCTATCCCGAAACTGGCTTGCGGATTGGACGCCTTGGACTGGAGGGTCGTCAGGAATATGCTGGAGGTCTTATTTCGCTTCACCGGGGTAGACATTTTGGTGTGTTGTTGGAATCCTGAGAGGAGTCCCCACAAGAAGACCGTGGCATGTTATTTCCACCAAACCTCGCGCTGCAGACAGGGGACCAACTGTAGATTCCTACGGCCTGGCAGGGACACGTTTCGGGACGAAACATCTTTAAGGCGGGGGCAGTGTAACGAAACGGCTCGCAGGCCGCGACATAAACACGCCGGGTGCTACACAAGTTCGCCTTATTGCGATTCCGGGAAGGAGAAGCCGACGGGAACACTCGAGAGAGTTCGATGCGATAACGGGTTCCTGGAAAATCGAATATTCTAGTAATTATCCCGAAAGTACGAGAAGCTTCTACCTGCCATAAAAAGGGAATGTCGGACCCGAGGCAGGCCAGTTGAAGCGGTGTGTGTAAACATTCGAGCGAGAGACCGCGCGCGTTAAAATAAATAAACATCTCTGAGTGAAATGAATTATAGGTGTTAGGAGTTAGTAATAAGTTAATTAGGACAAGTAGTGTAGTGTTTTAGTTTTAGTAAACAGTAAAAACGTTACAATAAGTTCTTCTAAAGATTTACCAAATTCTTCTATTGTCTTATTATTCTGTTTTACTGTATGTAATTGAGTAGAAAGAGTTGCTGCTGATTTTTTACTAATTAAATGTTTTCTCATATCTTCAATTAAGGAATTGTTACCAGCGTAAGTTTTTTTGAGACGAATCTTTGCGTTTTGGGACGTAACGGTTTTTGGGGCGTTGGCGTGATAACTAGTGGCTCGACTCCGCGGACACGAGCTTTGTTAAGCTGACACTTGTGACATTGTTTAACAAAGTCCGCGACATCACGCGACATGTTCTTCCAATAGTACGTTGATTTTAGTTTCTTTAATAGTCGTTTTTGACCACAGTGGCCTCCTAGTAATGGATTTTCATGAAAATTTTTAATTATTTTAACTTTCTCTCCTTTATGTTTTATTGACTGTCTCGCTCGACAGAGTACAACAGTAATCTTTTTCAAATGCATGTTACCTAGTTTCTTAAATTCATTTACAGTGCACTGTGTAAATATCTCGTCATTTAGGCCTATTTTCACCTTTAATGATTGACAATCGGCGGCTAGCTGATCTAACCGAGGTAAAATTTGCTCTAGTGCAATTTTACCATTCACGATTGGGAAGTCGGTGCTTATACCTGGCTTCCGGTTTCGCCACAACGTCATTCTAAGTGATGTTGGGTTTACTTGAAACCTCACTAGTGGAACATTCATTACTTCAAGATTATTCAAAGCTTCATATACTTTAGGATGAAGTGAAATAGATGATTGTACTTTGTCGGGTTCTGATGTCATTTGAGATTTTGTCTTTGATCTCGTAATAGCGAGAATGCTTACTACGTTTTGATTGATTTGTTTAAGATCAGCGATATTTATTCTAGAGAGAGCATCTGCACATGTGTTATCTGAACCTTTTATATATTTAATCTCAAAGTCATATTCTTCAAGATCAAGTCTCATCCGAGTTAATTTGGAGGTTGGGTCTTTCATGGAGAATAAATAAACTAATGGTCTATGATCGGTTTTAACAAGGAATTTTGTTCCGTAAACGTAACAACGAAAATGTTTAATTGCCCAATGTACGGCGGTTAATTCTTTCAATATTGTCGGTTTATGCGATTCGCCTACAGTGAATGAACGTGAAGCGTATGCTATAGGTAATTCAACACCGTTGAATTCTTGAGAGAGAATTGCGCCACAAGAATTTTTTGAAGCGTCTGCCGTTATGATAAATGGCTTATTAAAATCAGGATACTGAAGAATCTGAGGTGAGATAAGGGCTTCTCTTAATTTGTCAAAGGCATGTTGACATTCCATAGTCCAATTGAATTCTGTGTTTTTTCTACTTAATTTATTTAGAGGTGCGGCTATTTCTGCGAAATTAGGTATAAAACGACGGTAATAGTTTGTAAATGCTACGAACCGTTTTGTTTCGTCAGCATTCTTAGGCGTTGGATAATTGCTAATTACGTCATATTTGGAATCATCTGGCAATATGCCTTTATCAGTTATTTTATGTCCTAAATATGTTACTTCTGTTCTGAAAAATTTACACTTTTTCGGGTTAAGTTTCAAATTGAATTTTCTGCATGTGGCAAATACTGCCTCTAGATTTTTTAAATGATGTTTTTCTGAACAACCTACCACAATTAAATCATCCATGTACAGAAATGCTTTTTCAGGGGTGATTCCTGCGAAAGCAATAGACATCATCCTCTGAAAACTATTAGGACTAACAGTCAGTCCAAAGGCCAATCTCGTAAATCTAAAAGATCCAGCATCCACGCTGAAGGATGTTAAATCACGTGACTCTACTTCTAGTGGGATTTGATGAAACCCAGAAATTAAATCAATAACTGAAAACCATTTTGCTCTGCCTAGCTGATCGAGTATGTCATCAATACGTGGTAAGGGGAATTTATCCGATATAAGTTTCTTATTTATTTGTCTAAAATCGATTACTAGACGCCATGCTTTTTCTCCATTTGGTGATTTCTTGGGTACTAAGAGAACGGGACTATTATATTGTGAGATAGATGGTTCAATTATGTTATTTTCTAACATTTTGTTTATTTGCTTGTCGATTTCCTCTTTCTGTGTTCGAGGAATTCGATAGTTTTTTATATATATAGGTGTCTTATCTGCGAGCTTCAGTTTCTGTTTGTAAAAGTTATTGACAGTAAGTTTGTCTGAATCTAACGCGAATATATCTGAATATTGATTGCAAAGTTGAACAACTTCTTGTTTGACATAGGCTGGAATTCCTTCAGTATTTAGTTCCTTCAATAAATTTTGAGAACGATCCAAATCTTTATTCGTAATGGTACATATGTTAAATTCACGTAATGGTACAGTTTTCACTGCAATGTTATTCAAAGTAACGTTATGAACATTAGTGTTGATTATTTTAACGAAAGGACTCTGTTTCGAAACTATAGCTCGAGCTAAAAATACACCTGGTTGTAATTCTGAGTTAAACACGACCGAATCTTCTTGAAGATTTTCTAACGTCTTAAGGGGTCTGATAACCTCACATCTCGCTGGGATAACCATAACCTCGTCTCTTGGTCCGCTATGAATTGGAATTACGTATTTATTTGACTTTATACTAAAACTCAACGACCATGTTTCGTAATCAAGAATGCATTTATATTTAGATAAGAAATCTCTACCGAGAATAGCGTCGGATGGTATAGGGAAATTTCCGGAAACTATTTGAAATGTATGGCGAATTTTGTGATATCTATCCAGAATGGCAGTCTCTATGGAACCTAGTGATTCGATTATACCTTCTGTAACACCCTTAATTGTCATTTTGTTTGAAACGTTTAACATAGAATCAGGATGAATCTTTGTGCGTTTAAAAACTGATATCTCTGCCCCGGTATCTACTAAGAATGTACATCGAGAGCCTGTCATTTCGGTCCAGAGAACAACAAAATTAGAAAATGAAAGATCTAAGTGGTATATTCTTGCGATTCTACCCCCAGACGGCGCTGCTGAGGGCCGATCTCGTTTCCCGAATTTGATTCTGTTTCTGTTTGCACGGGTCTTACGTATCGCGTGGGATTAGTATAACGATTAGTATTACGATTTTCATAATTATTATAGTTAAAACTTCCGCGCTGTCGACTATTGTTGACACGATAGTTTCTACCCCGACCTCGCTCAATTACGTTTTGATTCTCGTAACGTCTTCCATCGTAGCCACGGCCTCGGGTTCCGTTTCCACGTGCGTTTTGAATACGACTCGGGTTACCGTCACGATTTTGTCTTCTACCGTAGTTTATTTGAAAAACATTTGCTGAACCGGAAGAAGATGAAGATGTGCCGACATTTACAAATTTCGTTAGAGCTTCTTGTACCGTTTTGAAATTACCAGCATCCATTACTAAGCTGACTCTCTCGGAACTCGAATTTGAGCTTAAGGCTTTAACTGCTTGCTGAGTAGTGTATTGGTTTGCAACATCGACCGGTACACCTTCAGTGACAAATGCCCTTTTGAGTTTTTCGGACAGCTCTTCAATTTCCGTCGCGAACGATAAGGCATCCTTATGGTTTTGTTTACACGCTAGTAATTTTGCTGTTAAAAATTGTGATCCCTCGCTCTTAATTCCATTTTTAAGAGAATCTATTATGCCGCTTAGGGTTGTCTCATTAGTAATAAGATCGCGCGCTTTGCCCGTTAAACGAGTTTTAACGTACGCGACTGCGTTTTCTTGCTGATTATTCGCGAGTTTGTCTAATAACCCTAACGCGTCCACAAACGATTGGAGTTTTTCGCGAGACCCGTCAAATTCGTGGGGGACTATTTTACTCGCCAAATTGAAAAAAATCTAGCGTTGACATCGACATTGTTGTTTCACTTGAATTGTCGTCTTCCGAATCGATATCTTCGTCTAACACGAGCGGATCTAATTGTTGTACGCAACTAGTAGGAACAAGATAACGAACTCTTAACGCTTGAAATGATTTAACTACTCTATCACGAATGTAAAAGAAAAGCTCTTTACTCTCCGATTTCTGATTATTATCTAAATTATCCCAATATTTTGCTAACGTCGCGGTAAATGTATTAAACAATTTCACAAGTGCGTCACGAATTTCATTTCTTACTGACTCGCTTTTGGGGACTTCTTTCTTAACTGCGCGTTTTGACTGCTTTATTATCTCATCCTTGCATTGCTCTAAATTTAGCTTTAGTTGTGTCCACGTGACTTTCATAGATATGGCATAAATATTGACGAATTACGATATATGTTAATTATATGTATATATAAAGGATAGTATTAGTAGTTAAGGATAATGTTAAGTTAGTTGATTATATGTATGAATATGAATGTGGCATAAAGTATGCGCGGTGGTTGATGTAATTAATAATAAAAGTCGCTTGTGGTTCGCTCGAAATAAACATAATACGAAAAGACTCACTCGTATTTTCCAGTTTTGTCCAATCACTCCAGTCGAGTGATGTACCGGAAGTCGACTTCTACCGCTCCAGGAAGGTGGTTGTTGTCGTGGTGAGAGGGCTGTGCAGGGTTGCCTCTAGCGAGGGTTGTTCTCTTGGCCGGGCGACTGGTTGGCCAGATTGGATGGGCTGCAGGACCTGTTGCGGAGCCAATGAGTAGACGGACCTTGCCAGATTACGCCGAGCGTTGTTCTCTACTCTAAGCTTGAAATTTCTCCACAATTTCGTCAGGATCGAAGCTACCAGGAGTCCAAGGATAACGTAGGAGATGATCTTGATGTCCAAGTTGATGGTCACCTCGCTGACTTCTACGTTCGAATTTACAGCACCGTTTTGACTGCTGCTCTTGGTGTTTCCCATGGTGAATTATGTAGCTGTTTGCAGGATCGCCATGTAGTGTCTACCCATAGGTCCCAATGAGTAAAACGAGTTCTGGTCGAAATGCTTCTATTGGTTAACCATTTACACGTATTACCTTAACTAAAAGTGAAGTGAGTTGAATGAAGGTGAATACATGACTCTTCTGATGAACGTTTAATAATGAGAACAATTGTAGTTATGTGTCGTTGTTGTCGAGAAACCTAATTGGAACAATAACAATTACAAGTATCGCTGGTGGAGTAGTACGACATCAGCGATATTCGTATTGTGAGCTCAACATACTTATGTATTGTTTAAATCAAAGGTGAGCGAAATGATGAGTCGTGACAATAAAAGTAGGTGATAATGATTAATGTTGATAATTAAGTTATTGCCTTACGCAATCTGCTACAATAGTAATACTCTTAAAACTAAATAGCCGTTGACCTGTGATGTGTGTATGTGTGTAAAATAGTGATAATAATAATAATAATAATAATAATAATAATAATAATAATAATAATAATATTTCCCCCCTGACTTAAAACTATGCCTGGTTACACTATTTGGTATATTTAGCTGCTCATAATGGGCATCTTAACTAAAAACATAAAAGTAAAAATAGTTCTCCTAACTTAAGTAGCTGCTCATAATGGGCATCTTAACTAAAAAAAGCATAAAAGCAAAAATAGTTCTAACGTAAGTAGCTGCTCATAATGGGCTTTTTAATAAAAAAAATTAAAAAAAGCAGACAGCACTAATACTACGTAACTCGGACCCGTGGGGACGTTACACCCCAAAATAGCAAAATTTTAAAGATCTTGCTACCCCCGTGCGGGGTGTTATACAAGAGAAAAAAGAGAGAGAGAACGATTATTTAATCATTGTTATGATTGTGTGGAATTCTAAAATGACCCCAGGGCAAAGTATTGTGAGAATTTGGTAATAAATATCGTTTGTCATCAAAGGGACTTAACGCGATTTTTTTCTGTTCAATACTGAACACTGTATGAGAATACGATCGAATATTTCGTTGAATACAATATTTAATCAAAGAATAGAGAAATAAAAAGAAGGGAAAGTCCCGACCCTCTCTATTGTTTTGAGTAAACCGTTTTCAATGACCTTGAAGACTTGCATTGGGGGAAAATCAGGGCCGGACCACGCCGTACTGTCAACTATTGCGGCGACAGCAAGGGTCGGCGCACAGGTCCGTAATAAGTGTCGAGCGGGTATTGATTCAAACATGTTTAATAGATGTGTAACAAACGTGATCACACGAAACAGTTATGAACGCTTTTTAGTATTAAAAGGAGTAAAATAGATATATGGTTACTTATAAAAAAAAGATATTATAAGTATTTGTTTATCTTTTATTACGTTGTTTTACAGAAATTTTAACTTAAAAATATGCGATTTTTAAAACACGATATACACATATAACTTACTTGGCTGACTACATATTGTACTAAACTAGCTAACTACATAGATGCTACCAAATCGCGATAAGGTAACCTATTTACAAATTTTGCCAAATTACCATTTTATTGGCACTATTAATATTTTTAAAATTTCTATTTATAAATTTTAATGTATAATATAATTTTAGTCTAAAAAAAAGTGTCGAAACATAATTCTGAGGAAAATAGGGGCAAGGATGGTTGAAAGTAAAGTTTTTCAAATTTTCTACTGTTTCTACCATTTTTTTGATGATGTTTTCCTGAACAGCAAATTTTTCGAAATTTTCGATAAAAAAAACATGGCATTTTTCAATATATTGTATGAAACTGTCATGAGGCATCATAAGGTTACCAAACGTATCATTATTTGAATTATTAAAAGCCTTTAATTTGCAAAATATTTTTGAAGTGTCGAAATAATATCCTTCTGTGGCATATTTTTCGCAGATTGGACATTTATGAATACTTAAAGTTTTTTTAATCAAATACCCGCATATATATGTAGTTACGTTTTTCTCTAATAATTTATCCGTTTGATAATCTTTATCAAATGAATATTTTAAACTTTCGTTAATATGAATATTACTACTACAACCAGTACTACTAGTACTGTTACTCTCCTCTGCTAAAGCCTTCTGCAAGTCTGATATTTTTAATAACATGTTATCATTATCTGCTTCACAATTTTCGGTACCAGAATGATACAGATTTAGGCACAATATTTTTCTAAATGATCTTAGAAATTGAATCGAAGTAGGATTCTTACAGTTGCCATTTTGGTTACGTATTGAACCAAAAAAAGTTTTCCAAAGCATCTTGATTCATGCGTCTTGTGAAAAGATACTTAAAACCGACAGCACTTAGATCATCCCAAACGTTTAACAATCCGTTTATTGTTATTTCGAGAGATCGGAAACATTTAATTCGGTTTGTAACATCAATATTAGAGTTATTTTTAAAAACCTTTACTTCGCTCAGAAAAATTAGGCATTCTTTTAAAAAGTCATTTTGATGGACCAATCCCTTAAATGCCAAATTATATGTTTTTGTTGACGAAGTTTTTGATGAATTTAAAATATCGAACAATTTATCCATCATTTCTAGAAATTCTGCGGTAGTAACAGCTTCAGCGGGAAGAGCTTTGAATCTCACAAACAACTTCATTCCCGTGGAAACTGATGTACTCATTAATTGTGTCGCATATTTTACTCTCATTTTTTCAAATGCATTGGGATATATATGTGAATTTGAGAGCTTAGGAGCAGCACGATTACTGTTTTTTTGATCTTCTTTATAAAATGACTGAATATGCTGCCAACTTATTGTTTTATTTTTAAATTCAAAATTATATCTTAAAAGGTTATTTCGAATGGCTTTAAAAATATGAGGCGTGTCAAACATAAAAATAACCTTTTGATTCTCAACAAAAAAGAAAGGATGTTCTTTCGAAATACCTAATATTTTGGATAAACGTATGTTATTGGAACCCATATCTCCCACAGATGCCCTGACATTTATACCAATTGATTTTAATTTTTTTTATGGCATTTATTAAAATAACCTTTAATTGAGTAGCTGAACAGGTAGAATGGCTGTAGAAAAATGCTAAGGGATGTTTCCAGTTTACATATATTCCCCTAATCATTAAAACTAATACATGTCGTGCCGGTTTAAAATTAACGTTACCTTCTTCAATTTCATCTAAACCTACAATCCGATCTTTTGAAATATTGTAATATAAATTAGCTTTAATAGCCATTTCATCGAAGCACAAAATACATTCCCTACATTTTTCATCAAAATGTGTGGCTTTCATATTCAACATACTGAATGTCCCATTATTATTTAATGCTGGGACATGTATTTCTTGGACCATACTTAATAAAGTGCGAGGAGTGGGTAGATAGAATGTATTCATTAGATTGGTTTTATATAATTTTGGACCAGAGAAATACATCGCAAGACATAGTATCTTAAATTTTTTCGAGTATCTACGCCCTCTCGGGTTAATCAAACTTTGAGACACTTGATTATTTATAAATTCAGCCAATTCTTTTGATTGCACGAATTTGTAGGTGTAATCCTTGTATTGTTCCAAAGTTAAATTTGGGTTTAAATTTGCTACCTGTAATCCCTGTTTCAAAGCATTGTTTTCCGCCTTAATTTTACTATTTTCTTCTTTAAGACTTTTTATTGCAGCCCGGTATTTTTCTTTTCTTGGTGTTGAGGACGACAATTGGTTACATGTTTGTGTGCTGATTGGTGACGATGAAGGTGCGCTATGTGTTATCGATTCTTGTTCAGGAATTTCCAAGGCTGGTAAAGGTGGTAAGGTTGGCGAAGTTCCGAAGCAAGCTGTAAAAAGATTTATTTGATTATTAAAAATGAAGATATTACCATATTACCCATAAAATTTTCCCAACGACAGTGCTGCAAACGCGCCGATTCCAGGTAGAGGCGCAAAATAGCCGACCTGCCGTGCCCTTGTTTTTGATAAAAATTAAATATGAAATAACATACCTGGTCTAATCAATATATCTTGTAAGACTTCAATTTTTGGTTTAGATCGATGAAAAATTGTCGGAACAGCATCAGCATGCAGTCTGGTCTGCTTTTCAGATTTTCTAAAATATTTTTCTTCGAAATGAACGCTACAAACTCGGTAGTTGCTGTTAGCTTTGTCAAGTTTATTCAGCAAATCTTCACGGTTGCAAGCAATTGCCCACAATGATGCTCTACGACAATAAAAGATAATTATTGTTAATGTTAATAACTCATAATTTGAAAATTAGAAAGCAGTAAATTTAATTAACAACCATTAATAAATCGGCTTACCTATTTTGGTCTATCGGAAATCTAAAGAAATTTAAATCACACAAATAACGTTTATTTCTACAGTTCTTTACCACACAGACGTGATGTCCAGATGTTTTTTTAAATTCCATTATGAAAATTAAATAAAAACCGCGAAGACTGGTCAAGCGTAAATAGAAAACACTATTAAAACGCCACTGGCAAAGAATTCACAAAACACTAAAACTGTCAATTTTGAAAACACGTTGCCAACCAAAATTTAGTTGCAATCACGCATGCCAACAAAATTCGGGTACGGGAATTAAAAAACGCACTTTGCCAAATTCGCTACCTACGACTCTGGTTATCATAATTATATTGAGGTAAATATGTATTGCACACCTACGCCACTGGTACATTTTCCCCCAATGTTAACCTGCGCGGACAGATCTGCGCGAACATCGGACCTCTCTCTCTGTTTCCCTTCTTGTTATTTCTCTATTCTTTGATTTAATGTTGAAATTGTTTAAAGTGTCTAAGTAACCGTTCAAAGTAATTTTATTTTTCACATCATATTTTACTCCTTTACATTTTTTTACAATTTGCCCATGCACAGTTTCATAAGCATACTGTTTTGCTCAGAGTCCACCGAAAAGAATCATAACTTCCCCCAATAATTAATCTTTGAGTAGTCCAGGTATTTTTTTATTAACTCTAGGAATACCGTAAGGATTATCAGAGGGGTAATCCGACGTGTCAAATTTCGAAAGATTTGCTTTAATTACATCTTTGTAGATGTCATCGCAGTACACTTCATATACAGTGCGCGCAATATTTTCCATAATATAGGCGATATGGTGAGTGCGAGAAAGAACAACTCAGACATTGGGAAATAAACGAGTTAGAAGGAAACGACAGATTCTCCCCTCCATGATTTCGCGACGAGCCCGTCTCGCATGTTAGCAGATTATTCGCTTGATCTTGATTTGATGTTTAGTAACTCTTAAGCGAAGGTAGGGTGTACATGCTTCACGCACATCGTTACGTACGTTAGTACGCCTCTCATTGAAATAGAAATTACATCTAAAAATACTTTCTCCTTTTTTAAGTACCTATCGAAATTAATAAAGAAAATTCTCAATAACATTACAAAATAAACAATTTTCTAGGTAATAGGTACATAATTAAAAAATATTATTTGAAAAACTATAGCAGGTGCTCAAAAATATTGCCCTTTTGAGCAGAACAGTAAGTCAATCTGTCGTAAAAGTTTTGCCTTACGTTGGATAGCATTTGAGGCGTAATCGTTAGGACAGAATCCAGAATTTTCACCCTCAATTCCTCCAAATTATTAGCCCTATCCTCCTGAAACCCATAAATCTGAGACTTCATGTACCCCCATAGAAAATAATCATTTGGCGACAAATCAGGGGATCTAGCTGGCCAGGCAATGGCGCCATTGCGTCCTATAACTCGGTCGGGGAAAGTTTCCTCCAGAAATCGTCTCACTACGGCCGAGTTATGAGCCGGACATCCATCCTGTTGAAACCAAATACCATTAAAATCTATGGGAAGTACACGAAGAGCAGGGACGATACGATCCTGCAGCAGAGTAAGATACCTCTGGCCATTCAAATTTCCATCGAGGAAAAAAAGCCCAACAACATTGTCTCCAATTATACCACACCAAACGTTTAGTTTCCGAGGGTATTGGGTCCTAGCGTTGTAGGTTAGACGTGGATTGTTCCGAGCCCAATAACGTACAACGGATGGATTATGCTTTCCATGTAATGGAAAAGTCGATTCATCAGTAAACAAAATGTTTCTGACATAATCGTCATCGACGTTAATTTTTTCCATTACTGTTTCACAAAATTCCATCCGTCGTATGGCATCGTCGGCAAAAAGCTCGTTAACCTTTTGGGCCCTATAGGGATGGTAGCCGTTTTCCTTCAATACGGATAATACGGTCCCTTGGGAAACATTACATTGTTGGGCCACTTTTCGAGAAGAAACCGTAGGCTTCTCCTCCACTGCCGCACAAATCATAACATATCTGGCTTCCTTAACCCGTTTTTTGGGTTTTTTATGGTTTCCAGGAGTAACGCATCCTTTCGTTTCAAAATTTTTAACGGCACATTGCACTACAAACACAGAAGGAACTGGTCTGTCAGAGAAATTCGCAATGAACAAATCTACAATTTGTTGCAGGTTGCAGTGAATTACCCTGAAAGTACCACTTCACAAATAATACCTTCTCGCCTACTGTATACGGCATTATTTTGTAAGTTTGAAAAGCTCTTTCAAGTTTCAATAAAGGCACGGTAATGAAGTAAGAAGTAAGATTGCCCTACGGCCTGCGGCCCTGCGGCGACGGGCGCCATGCGACGTACGATCGTCCAAAATAGAAAAGTGGGGACTACGAGTATGCCTCCTCTACACGTCAGCAGATGCATCTGCAGACGTCATTTTCGGATGCGTCCGTCGACGTATAGAAGGGGTAATTTGCGAGTCTGTTGTAGGTATTTAACGTCTGCAGATGCGTCTGCTTCGAATCCGTTTGTTGTCGGTTTTTGTCTACCAGATCAAAGGGATTTGGCGCGAACGTCTGGTGTCTGTCCACACGTTTGCCGATGCATCAGTTTGATCGGAGTTGCGATTAAGAGTGCAAGCGTGCTTCTTGGGGTTCAAATCTTATGAAATAGCTAACATTATGAGTACCGAGGAAACTTTTAAGTATCTTGAGCTATATCAAGCAGAAAACTGTTTGTGGAACCCTAAAAATTATAGAATATTGTTTTTTTTACGTGCGTCTTTATTTTCATCGTGCGAGTTGCGTCTGCCAAGAATTAACATAGACTGATCGACCCACAGACGTGTGGACGGTTCGTGGAGATCCATCTGCAGATGAGTCTGCCGACGTCTGCAGGTGCATCTGCTGACGTGTAGAGGAGGCTAGAGAGCATGTGACAGAGAAGGTATAAGCGAGACGCGATATCTGGTGTGTTGTCTCTTTCTCGCTCTCAACGTCTGATTGTTCTTTCTCGCACTCACCATATCGCCTATATTATGGAAAATATTGCGCGTACTGTATGAAATTATCGGTGTCACTATACATAAGTTTACAATTTTCGATTCCCATTTTAGGTAGCATGAAGTCGTAATAAAAATCGTACATGTACAATTTTGAAATATCCAAAATAGCCATGCCTATATATAAAGGTTTATCAAAGACCACTTCAGATTTTTTAGTTCGATCACAACCAGATCATCATCTAAAATCATACTGCGATGAAATCGCGGTGAGGCAATATAATTTTTGGCTCCAAATGGACCGTCCCATGATCTCAATAATTTTAAAATAACACCTTTCTTAATATTTTCCATAGTTTTCCCAAATACGGCATTATTAAACAATTTATAAAGGTTTTTTAAAAATGGTGTGTGAGATGAAGCTCTCAATGTACTATTTAGTGAAATATATGGTTGGGCCATTTAGACTGCTTAAATTTTAATATGTTATGAATTTTCGTTAGAATTAAGCCATTCGCTAGAATCTGTTTTAAATTACGATAATGTAATGTATAAGCAGTTTTGTTATACAGGGTGGTCATTAATTTTGGTAATTTTGAGTTTGGAGGTATACGATGTTCTGGAGCGAACGGAAAATCTTTGTGGTAATCATGTAAATTTATGGGATATTCAAGATCGACTTGGAGTATGTAACCTACCGGGGAATCGTCCGGTATCGACATTACATCAAAATTGTCTATATTATTTATCCATTTAAACCCTCCAAATGGCAAAGGCTCTTCCATTGCTTTGCCATATAAGTTGTTAACATCTAAATAAATAAGAAACTTTGAAGGTTCGGTGGAATCATATTCAGGCATATATTTATTATTGGCTTTCGAAAATCGATTAGAACAAACTGAAATACCACCACGTATTGCTTCTTCAATGAACATAATCTGATCGATATCTCGTAACAATTCTAATTTACAACGGGTGAATCTCAACATACAATCCCAGGTATATCCAGGCATAGTATAATACCACCCTGGATCTAGCTCATGAGTTTTGATGCAATTTTCTCGAAAATGTTCGAAAACATCGGCCAACAAAAGAATATCTACCTTTAAATACAAATCCGAATATTCTCCTAAAGTTTTTAAATAAAAAACTCTCCAAATATTTTGAGCATGAGCATATTTTACATCATCGATGCGTGTGTCGTTCAGTTTATTAGTAAAACATTCGATTGGTGGTAGTTTTGTCTCATGTAATTTTTCATAGTCAGAGATGCAATCGTAACAAAATACCCCCTCCTTCGTCAATAGCTTCAATATTGAGAGATTTCCGTCATCATCATTATCGTTTTTGAAAATATATTGAAATTCTCGTTTCACAATATTAAAATTCTCTAGCTGCAGATAAGAGGAAAGTTCATCCAAAGATGCACTCATAAATTTTAATGAATCGATAAATCTAAATTTGATTTTAGTTACATCATCATGTAGAGTAAATGAAAGATATCTCTCTTTATTAGTGGGAAGTATTGAAATATGTCTCAATTTTGCCAAATCTCTAATAATAAAATGGCAATCATAGCCAGAAAAATTATGAAAAACAATGGGAACAACGAATAATTTGCGGAAAGCTAAATTGCAGCGCGCATGCGCAAACCCCCTCATCTTCCAGGTAAAGTGATCGTGATCGATTACAATCCGATCATCAGCTAAAAATTGTTCTTCACAAATGTGGCAAATTACCGCTTCAGGAATATTGTTAATGTGTTCTAACGGAACAACAGTACTCATTTTCGAATCAACAAATGTAGGTAGTGATTTCATTTCTCCTGCAAACCATGACATGCAATTTGTACCACGAAAACTTTTAAAAAACGATAATGAATCATCATAAGAACATTTAAAATAGTAACCAGCACTGTAAGCAATATGTTTTTGATATTTTATAATAGAAGTTTTGTTGTGTTCATCATTGTAATTTTGTAAGATACTCTCAAAATCAGCGTACACTATAAAGGGTGCTTTTTGTTTATATACATAATTTTTAAACTGAACGTAATCATGCCTAGGATAAGAAACTTTAAATGAATTTAATTTTGAACATATCATTTCATGTTCCGTTAATTTTTCTTTAGTAGAAAAATAATTAAGGCATCGATCACAAATATATTTCCGTTTTTTATTTTTGCTAAGTTGTGAAGAAAGTAAACGGGATAAATCTTTTATCCAACAATAATGATATCTTATTTCTACAGCGTGATCGTCTAGGGGAAATGACTCGTTGCCGTCCAATTTGGGATAATATTTATTTTGTATTAGGAGCAAGTTAACGTCTTACTGTAATTTTTTCTCAGTTAATCTGGTTGGTAATACATTGTAAAATGTACCTTTTTTGTCTAATTCTAGTATATAAACATTAACCGAAATCTCATTAGCTTTTTCAAATTTTGAAATTTGAGAGATTTGCATTGGTGTGTGTAATTCTTCTGTTTTTAAAACTGATTGATAATATGGATAGGATGAAATACGACTTGCATTTGTGTGTTTATTCATTTTTTCATATTCGCAAATGTCTGTTCTGTGAGATAAAACTGGTAATGAGCTTCATACGGTTTCAACTGCTGATAAATTAGATATTTTTTATAGGCACATGTGTGGGTTATCATGTTTCGTTATTCGCATATGTCTGTTGTGTGAGATAAAACGGGTAATGAGCTTCACACGTGTGGGTTTAAAAATAAGAGTTCGTGGCTAAAAAAAATGTATTTAGATATGAGAAAACATCTTTCTCTCTGTCTTTCTCTCTCTCTTTCTCGCTCTCGTAATTAAAAAATGATTGTATTGTAAATATTTATTTTAAACATTTTTTAACGGTCAATACCTTTTATTGATATTAATAATGTTTCTAAACGGTTAACATCTACGCGTAATATATCATATTTAGAAAATTTTAATTTCACCTCGTCCTGCCGTAGAATTAAAGTCGCAGTTCGTGAAAAACACCAATCGTCCAGCAATAGTTTCGTCCTATTATCGCGCAGAAATTTCAAAAATTTTGCAAAACCATCATAATTAAACTCGATTTTCTTCTTCCTTAAGTCGCTTGTCTCCTCTAATTTAGAATAGAGAGTGACAATTTTCTTCTCATCCTCGAAAACTATTTCCAGAATTCCATGAAGATGAAAGCGTAATAACAGCGGTATTGGAGTTATTCGTTTCGTAGGTATACTTAATTTTGTATTAAATTATTTATATTATCAATCGCAGACGTATACGATTTAATTGTTTCATCCATTGTTGAGGAGAACATCTTAAAAACGTCTTTACTGAACAAAGTATTGTGCTTAACAGAAAAAAAATGCTCCAGAATCTAAGCTAATAAACCGCTATATGTAGGAGATAAGATTTTGGTTAATAATGTTCTTAATTGACTATATAAAGAGATAGCAGGACATTGTATTCCAAAAATAGCAAATTCAGGTTTACCAGTCGCCACAACAATATTCAAAAATTCATTATATTCAAAGTAACGATCTCCTTGAAAGAAATACAACATACCATTTGTATAACGAAAGACGCTATCAATATTTGAGGGAATTCCGAGGAAATCTGTAGATGTATAACTGTATTTATTCAACGTAGTCGTTGAATTACATTCGTTTAATTGTAGATAAAGATTTGGTGCGAAAAATAGATGTTTTTCCTTTATTAGAATTCACGGCGCCAATTAAACGAGTTCCCATGAAAGCAGGAGCGACATTAGTGATATTTACCTTTCGAATAACTCTAAAATAAAATTCTCTTATATAGATTATCTCATTTTTGACTATAAGAGCTATGTTCTCGAATTGGTTTTGATATATAGCTAAAATTTTATCAGATTTTGTAACAAACGGTAGAACCGTATAGATAGGCGTCTTTTTTAAAAAATTTCTTCGTTTCCATATTCATGACCCATATTTTTTCGTTGCGATGTAATAAGTATTTGTCGTTTTTTAAAATCAAAAAAGAAAATTCTTTGGGGGATATATTACAATTATCCAAATCTTCTTCGAATACAGGAGGTTTTAGCTTCACCATCGTTTCCTCTTCTGCTCCACCATTATTTCGACCAATAGGATTAACTTAGTAGTAGTAGTAGTAAGTAAGCTTAGAACGTGACCTGACAAACAAAAAAAAATATGGAGAAAATATATATATATATATATATATATATATATATATATATATATGGTACGTTCCACGCCGAATTTAGATTTTTTTTAGATTTGGCCCAAAATCAACTTAAACGTTCCTTTTGGGCCTCCGAAACTCCCCCTAAATTTTTAGGGCCACAAGTGGAATAGAACTCAAGTTATGGATAATTGAAAATTGAAATTTTCAGGTTCGGCTCCAAAACAAAAAATTTTCAACCATCCATAATTTGTAAAAATACCCATTTTTGTGAAAAAAGTTTCAAACAAAAGTTGTTTGCAATGCTTTAAACTTTCGGAATGCTAAAAAAAAGTTCATCCGACATGGTTCACTATTGACGAGTCTTGGCGCCATTAGTCGTCAGGCCGCCAAAAAAAACATTATCAGCTTTCCTGACCAAAAAAATCAGGAGCGTAGCTGGATTCGATACAAAACTTTTCAGCCCAAACAAAAGTTAGCCAGACCTAAGGGCTTCGAGAAAAAAAATGGTTTTCAGGTTCAGCTTCAAAACCAAAAATTTTCAACCATCCATAATTTGTAAAAATACCCATTTTTATGAAAAAAGTTTTAAACAAAAGTTGTTTGCAATGCTTTAAACTATTGGAAACTGCTAAAAAAGAGTTCATCCGACATGGTTCACTATTGACGAGTCTTGGCGCCATTAGTCGTCAGGCCGCCAAAAAAAAACATTATCAGCTTTCCTGACCAAAAAAATCAGGAGCGTAGCTGGATTCGATACAAAACTTTTGAGCCCAAACAGAAGTTAGCCAGACCAAAGAGCTCCGAGAAAAAAAATGGTGAAATCCGGCAAAAATCCCTTGATATCAACAAAATTCCATTGAGCCCCCAGAAATCCACTGTTTGCCAGTTAATCTCAAACCATGAGCGACATTTTTTCTAGAAGTTGACTGGGGATCAACATCACTAAGGTTGGCATGCTATTTTCATATAAATAGAGCACTTTCCAAGTCCCTGGCGGCTCAAAAACTCAAAATTCCTCAAAATACTTGAATTTTGATCCCAGATGACTTCGCTTGACGCACATTTTTTATCCAAGAAGCGACTCTCACCCAAATTGTTGCTCTTGTTGATGTTTTTGAAGGTCCACAACGGTTGACGACAACTCTGAAGCAACTTTCCACAAGAATTGTTCTGGAAATTTGAATTTTCAACACAAATTTTCAAATTTGGGACCAGCCCTTAGGTCTGGCGAACTTCTGTGTGGGCTCAAACGTTTTGTATCGGATCCACCTACGTTCCTGATTTTTTTGGTCAGGAAAGCTGATAATGATTTTTTTTGGCGGCCTGACGAATAATGGCGCCCAGACCCGTCAACAGTGAACCGTGCTGGATGAACTTTTTTTAGCAGTTTCCAAAAGTTTAAAGCATTGCAAACAACTTTTGTTTAAAACTTTTTTCATAAAAATGGGTATTTTTACAAATTATGGATGGTTGAAAATTTTTGGTTTTCAAGCTGAACCTGAAAACCATTTTTTTCTCTAAGCCCTTAGGCCTGGCTAACTTTTGTTTGGGCTGAAAAGTTTTATATCGAATCCAGCTACGCTCCTGATTTTTTTGGTCAGGAAAGCTGATAATGTTTTTTTTTTGGCGGCCTGATGACTAATGGCGCCAAGACTCGTCAATAGTGAACCATGTCGGATGAACTTTTTTTTAGCAGTTTCCGAAAGTTTAAAGCATTGCAAACAACTTTTGTTTAAAACTTTTTTCATAAAAATGGGTATTTTTACAAGTTATGGATGGTTGAAAATTTTTGGTTTTGGAGCCGAACCTGAAAATTTCAACTTTCAATTGTCCATAACTTGAGTTCAATTCCACTTGGGGCCCTAAAAATTTAGGGAGAGTTTCAGGGACCCAAAAGGACCGTTTTAGTTGATTTTGGGCCAAATCTAAAAAAAATCTAAATTCGGCGTGGAACGTACCATATATATATATATATATATATATATATATATATATAGTATATATATATATATATGTGTGTGTGTGTGTGTGTGTTGTCTTGTGATACAATTTTTTTTTCCTAACCTATCTCATGTGAGACCGTCGAAAATAAACTCGTTTGTCCTTTAGGTACAGCGTCATCTAAACCGAAATACCAGTTCACATTAGATGACAAATGTATTTCACGACAAGTGTCTCCAGATAGCTGGTATGCGTTGGCGTGACCGGTGGCGATCTTAAAAGAAAGGGCAGAAACCCTTTTGGCAGTTGATATTAGAATGATTTTTCGTCGTAAAGGAAATTACAATATCGACTTTTCCGTATGATCGTTTAAACGAAAGATTCGTTACATTCTCCCAAAGTTCGAAAGCTTGTTCAACAACTTTATCCAATATAGTTGGACTGGAAACTTAATTAACGCACCCGAAGTCTCGGTCAAAGCATTTTCTCCCTCGATTCCTTCCGATTGCTCCATAAATCCATATTGTAGAAGGTATTCGGATACGTTCAAAACGTTATTTAACCTACACACTGATACAATTGAAAATAAGAATAATAATGATAATAATAATAATATCAACATTCTCCTTCAACGGTCTGTAATCGACTAACTCCCCCATAGGGAGAAAACAGATTTATTCAGACGATTTTTTACGTACATTTTTTTATTTGTAAAAATTCTATTACAAAAATACATTTTTAGGTTTATTAACAAAAAAAATTAAAACATAAATTTTTTTGACATGTACACATCATCTCACCTTACCCTCTTTGTGTATTTACTACCACTACGTCTGATACATCATCATCATCATCTTTATTATAATCATAATCAAACTCAGCCATCCTATCACTCAAATCCCGTAGATCGATTTTACGTAGATCTTCTCTCGAAAGCCTGATAACACTTTCATCATCAACATCTCCTTGTGCTATGATAAGCCGACAGTCGTCATCAGCATCATCGTCATTTAGATGAACTTGGTTGGAACTTGAATTAGTCATTCATAGAACTTGGGAATAAACCCACTATGACTTAAAAACTTCTTGCATAATTCCTCCGAAATGTCACCTGATCGTTCAAGGGAGTTAATAAATTTGTAAGTGTTCTGCATGATGGTAGATGTTGGATCTCTACTTAATAACTTGTAGTAACTTGTGTCGTTAAGTAATGACTGTCAGGTCTATATACTGTTGTTTATACATTATTACAGTAACGTTGCCTTTATCGGCCTTTGTAACAATTACCTCTGGATGTTCTTTTAGAAATCTTTTAGTATTTATATATCAATTGTTAAAAGGAATCATCACGCCCAAGGGGGCGACCCAAACCGAACGCCTGGCTACAATTCCTGGACCATTGGAAATCAACAGATTCCGGATTCTCACCGTTGCTGCGCTCCAAATTTTGGACGTCTCCGTTGGACTACAGGGATCGGCTGTTCTTCGCCTCGCATGGCGTACTGAAAGTGATATCGCCGCATACAATGTGCGATATTCTGTTAACGGTCAACCCCAATTATAACGAACGTCGCGGCGCAGAGCTCAAAGCTGTCTACGGACACCTTCACAACCTTCCGCGTACCGAAGACTCCTGCAAGACGCCAAGCCTATTTAACAACCACACCGGAGAGTTGCATTCAATATACCAGACGTTATTCGGAACAACGAGGTGATACCTCCCGAAGCAATCCCAGAACCCGAAGCAGTTCCAGAACCCGAAAGGTCCCAAGAACAGATCAAGATCCGGAAATCTACAAGACCCCTCCGACCACCGAAGTATTTTAATCAATTCCAGATGTACAAATTGCAACTAAGTGGTGTCCCATGAGACGAAGGAACATAACATACTTTGTGACACTCTAAATTTAATTCATTCCATGTCGAGATAAATATAGAAGAGTACTAAAAGTCCATTGTAATCAATTCAATTATTCCTCTACTACATCGAATCTCTATAAAGTTACAACACTCTTATTTGTACTAAAATTAGAAACCAACCTTCGTTTGAAAATAACACTTTATCGTCATCATTGCGGGACGTTAAACCGTCGACTCCCACTTGTACAATTGGTAGTAAAATTTCTTCATAGTCTGTAAGTGGATCAAATTCTACCTCTCCTCCACCAGTTTTAAATAATTCTTGTTCGGTTGTAACGCGCTGTATGCGGTTACTTAGGGAGATTTGACGCTGGGACGGATTTCGGGAGTTCGGAAAAGGGTTTTAAGAGTCGGTTTTACGGTTTTGCTCGGGCGCCAGATTTTTAAGGGTTTTCTCCCTCGGGAATATGCCTGGGTAATTTACGAACTCAGGAGATTACCAGGGTTTTCTGTAGAAATGAAACACACGCTCAAAAATAGAAATTCCTAAATTATTTTATTCCCAAACGGCAGCGAAAAACAATTCGTACGACTAACACCTGTTGGCGCTAGGTCGTCGAACGGAGATCGGCCAAAAACTTATTTACAATTATTTATGTATTTCGGAAAGGAAACACACAAATGCGAAAATATTATTATTATCACAATTGGAGAGAAATAAAAGGTATTCTAAACAACAGTGAGAAGAGGAGAAATTATTTAACAAATCGAAAATGCGGAAACGGAAAGTAGAAATGCTCTTACAAATAGTTAGAACCTGAGATATGAAAAACCCTCTTAATATTGAAAATGCGAAAACGGAAAATTATCATAACAATTTCACAATAAAATAGAAATATATAGCTAAACGTATATAGCTAAATACGGAGATGATAGGAAAACGTGCAGTGTCTAATGTGCGGTAATACTGCCATTTACGTTATGAGAGAGAGCGAGAGGGAGAATACGGTAGGCTGGAATTAACTTTTCCGCAACGCAACGATGGAAAAATTAATTCCGGGCGGTTGGAAAAACGGGCGTTTTCAAAATCGCCGGTTTAACATGCAGTAATCGTTCATCCACAGATAGCTTGTATCTAGCGGTCGGTACACTCACAACGAAAAATCACAGATAACGTATAGCTTACTAGCTAGCGGTCGGGGACGCTTTCACAATAGACGAATAACTACGAAAAACACGGACGGCTTAAGACTATCGGTCGGGGACAATGCACAATTTACGTACACTCACAAATAACAAATAATTCGGCGGCAGTAGTGTAACAGTGCGGGTTCTAACCCAGAAAACCGACTTTTTTCGTCAAGGTCAAATTCTGCCCATTTTTGTACCCAAAATGCATGGTTTGTTGCCTATCTCGGGCATTTCTAACCCAATCCCCCATGTAATTTTAGATGGGGGTACAGTTTTGCGCCCAATTTTCGGCCAGAAATCTCCCGCGGCGGCATTTCTAACCCAACTCGCCAAGGTCCAAAACTGCCACTTTTTGTACCCTCCAATTCTAACCCAACCGCCCATGTTATTTTAAATGGGGAACAAATTTCGTGCCCAAAATGGTATGTAATGAGTTGTGCCACAAGTGTGACGTTATGTAGGTCAGCCGGAGCGCGCGCCGTGTGTGACAGAGAAAGATAGAGAGTGAGAGAGAGGGTGGTGTTTACAGGCGGCTTAGGTAAGGGGTGGGGAGGGGGAGGGGGTTACGCCATGTGTGACAGAGAGGGTATCATCCCAACTTTACCGCTGGGCCGGGCCGAGGGGTGGGGAGGGGGGTGCGCCGCGTGTGAGAGGGTGAGCATGTGAGAGATAGGGTATGTTCGTATACGGGTATTACATTTTCACCGGCCGCGATGGGGAGGGGTGGGGGAGAGGGTTTACATACCCAATCAATAATGTGAGCGACGTCTCGGATCAATAAACAAAAGGGTGCAATCTGTAAATGGATAGTTATCTGAAGCCGCGGGCGCTAGGTGTCGCGCTCGTCGCACCGGCGCCTGAAGCTCCTCCGCACTCCGGGGCTGCGGCTCCCCACGCCCCGGGCTCGCCCCCTCCACCTGGAGGCCCCACCGACGTCGTTCGCGCCAAATTTTGACAGGTTCACACACACACCCGAAAACATAGAATAGCGCGGCAAAAAACACACACAGAACAGAAAAAAACCCACCACGGATCGACAAATTACCCTACCTTGATATGCAGCCAACAACAACAACACCGGTAGGTAGGTAGATAGCGTTCTTTCCCCCGAGGGTTATTTTGCAGATTTCTTTCTTAGAACAACGGAGAGAGAGAGAGAGAGAGAGATACCCAAATGAATAATCATGAACACCTTCTCAGACCTATAACTCACTATAACAATAACGGACACATTAGGACTGAACAAGAGGCTGTGTTATAGTAATTGATACAGGATGTATAAGTTATATACTGATAGAGGTAAAATGTGAATATATACAGGGAAATTGTTAACAAATTACCAACTTAATATAGCTATTAAATGGATGTAACTGATTTCTGGTAATAAGCAGTAAATTGTTTTTGCATATGAGAAATATATACCCTAGTATTACTCTTATAATAAAACTACTCTGTGTGCTGGTGCATGTGTGGGCGTGTGTGCGGGCGCGTGTGCGTTTGCGGGGTGTGGGTGTGGACAGGGTGTAAAAAATACGCTAAAAATTAATATTAACCTGTTTGTTGAGGTTGGAGGTGTAGTTAAAAACAGCTAAAGTTTATTAATAACTTTAATTTTATATAAATTTATACATTATACAAGCTGCTTTTATTTTAAAAGATATAAATCTGATTACATTTAAACATTATACAAGTTGGTTACATTTGAAAAGATACAAAGCTGATTACATTTAAAATTATAAGGGGTTACATTGAAACATTCTGAAATATATACAGTCTTATATATTAAAACATCATAAACTATAAAATTGGCTATATTATAAAGCAGGAGCACAGACTCAGGGAGGTCAGCATTTGTAACATAGATGATTCATTAGAATATATGTAAAATTAGAGTACTGATACAGGGCTAGAATAGTACATGGAGCATATTGCTAAAATGGTGTCAGATGACCCACAACAAATGTTCACCATTATGCTTAATTTTGAAATATAACCCCTGCAAAGTTGAAAAAGTGTGACATATGGGAACACACAGCGGTGCGTATTATGGAGTAAGGTAATATATATTATAGATGGATATAAATAGTTATTGAATAATAATATTAGTGTTGAAGTCCTAGTTCTTACTATAGGAAAATATGTGCTGTCGATGGTTTGATATCCTACAGCACAATCGAGCAGTGTCCCCAAGGGAGGGTTTTATACGTTCCACCTATCAAATACCTCTTATCGTCATGGGGGCTAAGGACGATCTTGTCTTGAGCTACCGTAAACACCGTATGCTTTTCGGATTTTATAAGCGTTTGCCGAACCGTTTTTAATTTAAACTGCTCCAAACACTCTACATAATCTTCAAATGTGATTCGAGTTTTAACAACATTTTGCTTAACACCTTTAGCCTTTTTGGTTAGTCCTCTATTATATAAAATCATATTAATTTCCTGCGCTTCATATCCCTCGGCTTCCAAGGCATGTCTCATGGTTTCTTCTTCTACAGCGAGAGTTCGAATGGTATATAACTTTGCTCTAAGCGCTACAATATCCGTCATAATCGTGCCCGAATTTTCATCTTTAAACATTCCAATCACTTTTTTGTTTACTAAGGGAATCTCAAATTGGTTATTGGGAGGAAAATCAGATGTGTCGAAATACTGATGACAGTCACGCCTCATAACCTCATATGGATCTTCATCTAGAATTTCATAAACGGCAGAGTCTGTATCTGTGTACACAAGATTGAGGGATTTAAAAGCCTTTGTCATGTACTCATAATGAAAACCATAAATCCCCGTTTTCGCCAAATCCAAAATACACATACCCACATAGATCGGTTTATTAAATAATATTTCGAGTTTTTTCAATTCGATCGCCACCAAATTGGGGTTGAAGATGGTTGAAGACTTGAATTCCGGTTTAGCAATTAAAGCCTCGGCACCATAGCGTCCAGACCATTGTGTAACAAGCTTCACGTTCACATGTTTCCGCAGGTTTTCCATTGTTTTCCCAAAAACGGCATTATTCATTAGTTTGAATAGGTTTTTCTCAAATTCATTTTTAGCCGTTTTTCGCAGCCCAGTATTAAGACTGATGTAAGGTTTTAGCCATGCGCTCTGCTTAAATTGTAAAATCCTATGAATTTTAGTTAGGACTAGACCGTGTGTTAGAGCCTGTTTCAAGTTCCTATAATGTAGAATATATCTTTGTTTATCATAGAGCGTAGCCAAAAGTTTTTTCTGTGTAGCGTGAGGTGGAATGCGAGATTCTGGGCAGAACGGTAAATCTTTATGTGAATCATGAAGAGAATGGGGGTAGTGTAGATCTACTTCCAAAATATATCCTATGGGCGAGTCATCAGGAATATCTAAAACATCTATATCGATAGTTTCAAGCCACTGAAACCCTCCGTATGGTAAATGTTGTTCCATGGCCCACCCATATTGATTGTTTTGATCGTAGTACATTAGGTAAATGTTTGGTTCAGATGGGTCATAATTTGGCATGTAACGGTTATTAGCTCGGACCATTCGTTTGGAAACCTGCGCTAGTCCTCCCCTTATACCTCGTTCAACGAACAGCAACATATCTATGTCCGTCAAAAGTTCCAGTTTCTGTCCAGTTTTGTACAGCATACAATTCCAAGTGAATCCGGGCAACGTATACGAGTGGGCGGGGTCCAGTCCATATGTCCGCCTAGAACTGAGTCTAAACTCTTCGAATACATCTGTTAGAAGAAGTATATCGATTTTCATATATAAATCAACATAGTCTCCCATGTTTTGTATGTTGAACTTTCCCCACACATCTAAGGCTCTCTGGTACATCCTTTGAGGACATGGTTTATCATCTAGTTTATTATAAAATGCTTTAATAGGCGGCAATTCGGTGTCGGAAAACTTCTCGAAAGAGTCGATATAATCATAAGGCATTACTCCCTTTTTAGTTACTAGACTGAGCGCTTCATCATCAATATCCAGGAATTGTGTTTGCAAGTTTGGAAATCTCGTTAAGTAGGATGCTAAAGTATCCAGTGAAGCATTGAGAAACCTAAAACTGTCGATGAATCGGAATTGAATCATATCGAGATGTTTCGTAAATCCAATGTATTTCTCTTTGGTGATAGGTAGAACGTTGAGACGCCCTTCAACTTTTAAGGCCAAGTCTGCTATTATGAAGTGACTATCATAGCCGCTTAAATTATGAAACACTATGGGAATGGTGTGTGAGTCTTTGTAATTGATATTACAACTCTGATGACTTGCTCCACGATAATTATTCTCTGGAACTAGATGGAAATGATCTCTTACTTTGACGTCCTCAGATGTGAAGGGTCTCTCACAGATGTGGCAGTGTGTAGCATCTCTGAAGGCCCGCTCATCTTCAGCGCTCATATGGATGTCATAGGGGCACAAAAATACTGGCTCAATATCTTCGGCTAACTGTTTGAGCTCTTCCACAAACCATGGGATGCAATCCTCTCCTCGATATGCTCTATAAAACGATATAGAATCATCGTAAGAACATTTCAAAAAGTATCCAATGGAGGCGGGTATATGCTCCTGTAGGCGTTTGGGGTCTCCAGTCTGTCGTAGAACGCACTCCAAGTCGGCGTATACTACAAAAGGCACCTGCTCCTTATCGCCAAATTTTTCAAATTCTAAAATGTTGTTTGATGTTGTCGGTAATCGGATGGCACATTCATTAATCTCCCGGCAGTCAATGCTATGGCTATTTAGCTTTTCCTCAGTGTGAAAGTAGTGTAAGCATCGATCACAAAAGTATTTCTTGCCTTTGTTCTTATTTAGCTGTGAGGATACCAATCTTGATAGGTTCTTTATCCATACATAATGGTTGTTGTTGCTGTCGTGAACGAGTAGTAGATTTACATGTTTCTCCATTACAGATTTCGTGAGGTAGGTTGGAAGACATTTACCGTCTTTAAACAAGTAAATATTAATGGAGATCCGATTTTGGGTCTCAAACTGAGGAATCTGTCTCAGCGTCATCGGGAATTGTATCCCTTTCAATTTCAGCACAGTGGAGTAGTGTGGATAAGAAGACATTCGTTCAGGGTGTTTTTTGGCTGGAAATAGCGCTGAAGTGACAGCCCACGCGAAACATGCCGCGTCATCGTTCTGTACGTTAATGCACGCCTTTTTCATATGTATTATTCGAGGAAGTTTAATGTATGTGGAACCGAGCTGTGGAGTAAATTTGTTTATGTTTACTCCTAAGTTAACAATGCGTGTTAGGGCCCAGCCAGAATCGCGTTCCTGGAATTCTTCCAACTTTTTCATGATAGGTTGAGCCACATTGATTTCAAACCACGCGTCAACATCCGTGTTATGGTCAATTGGAGCATTCTTCATCGTAAAATATTTAAATTCAGTTAGCTGTTTTTCGGCTTTAGTAATCATAAATTCTCCACAGAATACGGTGTTTACTTTAACAGTAAACTCATTCTTCAATATGGTCTGAATGCGCTGTTTAAATACGCTTTTACAATCTACGAAAAAGCGGCCAACATCCTTATGTTTCAAATTTGTTATAACTCCAGTTCTCATTCGACTTTTAAATGCTGACGTTAAGTCGTCCCAGTGAACTCGCCCATAAAGCCTTCTTCTCAGACCACCCCCAACTTTCCTAGCAGCCTTCAACTGTGCGCGCAGACTTTTAACCAGCGCTAGCGTACTCACAAGACTCTGCTTTTTGCCGGGAGTGGAGGCCGCCTTTATAGCTTTATTGAGGCGCCTAATTCCAACCTGGCACTCTCGTAGTCCTGCCGTATACGCTGCGTCATCGCCACCACATCGTATTAGACCTAGATAGGAGGCTATACGGCTCAGCAGTTCGGCGAATGCCATCTAAAATAGAGAAATAGCGTTGAAATCTCCAGAGAGTATGACTGTAAAGTTGAAAAAGTTGTTATATGTATATGTTTCAGAAGCTCGTTTGAATTAAAAATGAATGTTACAAAATATTCATAAGTATTTATACGACCGCTCGGTGGTTTAATGTCCTAGCCCATTAGACCCCCATTTGAAAGACAATAGTCGTAATAGCGGAAAATGGTAATTTATATGAGCAAGTGAAGAAAAGAATCCTTCAGGTTTCGTAAAGGGTAGAAGAGTTGTGGATAGAGTTCACTATTCTAAATTCTTATGAAATCTGTAGAAGCGAGATCAATAGCGCGTTAACATTCTACCCTATATAGATTGTGTACGTTTCAGTTATTGCCTTTCGACAAATACAGCATATGCGCAGATCTCGGGCGCAATCTCTACAAGCGACGGCATGGCCGCATGGTAAAAACGCTGTAGAAATGTCGCTATCTAAACAGATTTTACATCTAATCACCGCATTATTAGCATACTCCTCTTCTTCCACTAAAATATTACATTTGGAATAATGCAGCAACTGGCGGCCTACTCCAGAATAGAAAAACCCATCCCTAGCGAGTTTTGTTAACTGCGCGCTGGCATTAAGAGGTTTAAATCTAAAGCGCTTTCCGGGCGATTCAGGAATCTTCTTTAGAGACTCAACCCTAACTTTAAGTTGGCTAACATTGATAAAACTTATATATTCCATCTTTTCACCTATGCCTAAATAATAAAATCCTGCGGCGGCTAATTCGCTAGCATTAATGCTTGGTCCGGGCCATTCATTAAAAGATTTTCGGCGTTCTTCAGTTAATACAAATTTTTGTAGCTGTGCAGCGTGTTGGATAAAAGGACAATGCGGACTCTTGCGTCTATGTACGTGTATTGGATTATCTACAGTTTTCCAATTATTCACCACTAGGAAACAAGAATGACATATAACTTTATCTCCACACCCTGTATAGGTATATCCTGCGGTAACTAATTGAAGCGGCCTTTGCTTAAGAGCTTTAGGCCAGTCGGAAAAACTTTTAAGTCTGATGTGATCAAAATTTGTCCAGTCGGACATGGTTTTAAAATGTTGTTTCAGACTTACAATGTGATAGTCCAGTAGATGGTTATGGTCGGGTGTGTGTTGTTGTAGACAGGGCAGCGCTGGTAGATGAATATAGTAGGTGTGACGGTCTAGACAGAACAGCGCCGGTAGATTGAGTGAGTAGATCTAAAAATAAATATTGTTCAAATCTAAGGACATAATGTTTTATTTGCGGGCTTATTGGGCTCTCGATAGTAATAAATTTATTATCATATTTATAGGCGTCAACAATCAAATCCCAAATCAATTAAGTTTCAAAAGCTAGTAAATATTCATTTTTAAGCTTTAAATGATATTAGAATTTTAGTTAGTACTATTAAAAATAATGTGCGCGCTGTAGCCCGCGAGGGTGCTGTTAAAGAAAATTGAAGATTGATACTTAGGTAAATGTAACAGATATTGTTAATACATATTGTACCATTGAGATTGTTTATGAGAGCTCGTGTGATATAATTTAAACAAATTGGTTGTGGATTTGGAAAAAGTAAAATAAAGCGAATATGATTTGAATATGATTTAATTAAGTATATAACTGCTGGTGAGTTCCGTTCACAATGTAATTTTTACAACCGACTTTACAATATATTGCGTATATGTGTAAAAATATTATGGATTGCAGTAATATGGCAAATAATTAGCCATGGAGTCGTTTATATCATAATCATTTACATTTCTAAATCTATTGAGTCGTAAACCATTATGTAAAGCATCATAGCACTCATATTCATTCCATAAAGTAAATAATAACTTGCTGTAGCAACTTTGGCACCAAAAGTATTGGTTTTGATAGACATTTGTTATTATATGAGGGGTTATACACATATCATGGTAATGATCATATACGGCGATTATGCTCTTACTTATATATTGGTGTGTTAATCGTAATTTAAACATACAATCTGAACAAACTAATAAATTATATTCATCAATTCTATAATGGTTTACCCATAAACAATATCTATAAAAAGCAAAAATATTCTCCCAACCGGAAGTGGCGAGAATTGTATTTCGCATAGGCGGATCTACATTACTGGATATAGGCAACGGCTCTAAGCATGTTAACATGGGGGATTCACTTTCTCGTCCTTTTTTTATTTATAAAGTCCCATTTAATACTTCCAAAATTTTTTATAATTTCTAACGTTAGAACCCAAGGAAGCGGGATTTCTATAAAGTCCGCAATACACCCAATATTTTCACACACAACCTTTACGCAGATCTGTCGTAGCGAATTGACTCTACACATTTCTATAATTACAACCTAGTGTGTGGGCGAGAGAAGAGGTTGCTGTGATCTAGGAAAAAATCAATCATTAATTTTGTAGTGGTCCTGTGGGAGAGTGCTATAACTGCTTGGTAGCAAATAATGTTTATTGTTATAAGGACTTTTGTTTCACACTAAAACATCCAGCGGGGAAGAACCCTTTGAAATTATGTGAACAATTAAAGGAATACTAAATATTTTCTATAGCATATTTCAAAATTAGTAAACTCTGATTGAAACTTACCTAACTCGTTGATGCTTTCACTCAACCGTCGACGTGATGGGGATGGCAGCGACTGAGGATATGATTGGTATCTAAAACCATTTATTCATTGAAAATATGTTTCTTAAAAAATTAGTGCTTATAATTGACTCTAATATACTTAGCGCTTGGTTATAATTGACTGTTTGTGGTCCTGATTAAAAGAATAGGGAAATCAATGTAAATTCATTCGGTTATAATTAACCAATTTCAAAAAGTCGACAACAATCTAGTATTTGTTGTGAAAAGTTTGGGTAAGCGGTGGTTTCATTGATATGGAACCGTTCAATAACTTGAAATGTTAATTACTGAATTTATATGTATTAAAATAAAAAAATTTAGTCAATCAGTTTTGGATACAATAACCCCGTTGAGTATTTCTGTTTTGAATTAGAAATCGGGTTTGTCTGCGCGCGCGGTATTAAAAATGTTATTCGCAAATTTTGGTTGTATGTACTTCCGCCATAATTAAGAAATGAGCGTGGGGCGTTTTTTAAGAGAAATATAAAGTTTGTAATAGCAGATAACAATTTATTAGTTGGAAAGATGAAGCTAGTGTTCAAAAATTGAGCAAACATGTAGAACGAAAATAGACCAAGAAATCAGAAACAAATTAGATGAACGAATGAGGGTTTTGTGGGGTGAGCTAGAAAATGTATAGAATGAATGTAAAATATCGAAAAAGAAAGTCGGGCAAAACAAAAATAGGGTGTGGGGTCTAGGGGTGACATTCTTAAAAAATACTAAAACCGGCTAAAATTTGATTGAACTTACCTAACTCACTGATCCTCTCGCTTGGGGTGACGGCGGCAGCGGCGGCGGCGGCGGCGGCGGCTTAGGAGGTGATTGGTATCTAAAACTATTTTATTCGTTGAAAATATGTTTCTAAGAAATTAGCATAAAATCGCGCGACCATTTAAATTAAATGTTTATTCATTTTCACACATTCTGAGATATACAACCAACCTAGCCTATAATTAGCTCTAATATACTTAAGCCGCCGGTTATAATTAACTTTAGGATATAATTTTCCAATTTCAAAAAGTCGACAACAATCTAGTATTTGTTGTGAAAAGTTTGGGTAAGCGGTGGTTTCATTGATATGGAACCGTTCAATAACTTGAAATGTTAATTACTGAATTTATATGTATTAAAATAAAAAAAATTTAGTCAATCAGTTTTGGATACAATAACCCCGTTGAGTATTTCTGTTTTGAATTAGAAAATCGGGTTTTGTCTGCGCGCGCGGTATTAAAAATGTTATTCGCAAATTTTGGTTGTATGTACTTCCACCATAATTAAGAAATGAGCGTGGGGCGCATTTTAAGAGAAATATAAAGTTTGTAATATACTTTTTATTTATTGTGTAAATATATGATTAATAATAATAATGGTGGTGGTGATGGTGATGGTGGTGGTGATGGTGATGGTGATGGTGATGGTGATGGTGTGATGTGTGTGTGTGTGTGTGTGTGTGTTTTTTTATAAAAAAGACCGCCTGGAAAAAATCACATATTAATTTTATAGTGTCCATAAGGAAGCGTGTCATAACTATTTGGTAGCAAATAGCGTTTATCATCATGAGGACTTAGACCGATTTTTGTTTGTTCGATGCTGTATACATTATGGGCGAAGGACCGAATGCTGCATTGCGTGACCATCACCTTTTTAAAATTTTTTAGACATTTCTCATAATCATTAAAAGTCAATTTATTTCTAACTACATTGTACTTTACCCCTTTGGATTTTTTGGTAACTTTCCCACCCAAAAGTTTATATGTGTACATTTTTGATCTGAGTCCGATAAAATGTGTGATAATTTGGCTGTTTGCCTCGTCCTTCATCAAGCCAGGCTTTTTTTATTCACCAAAGGTATATTGTATGGGTTGTTTTGTGGGTAGTCACTAGTATCGAATTTTGATAAATCTGATTTAATAACTTCTTCGTAGACATCTTCACACCGTATCTCGTAAATAAAGCTATCAGTATCGGAATAGAGGAGCTTACACTTTTCAATGCCCATTTTTGGTAACATGTACTCATAATGAAAATCATACATGAATAATTTTGAAATGTCTAAAATCGACATACCTACATACAAAGGTTTATTAAATATCAATTCAGCCTTTTTTTTAATTCAATAATCGATAACTCGTTATCCAAAATCAGTCTACTATGAAATAGTGGAGAAGCAATGAAATTTTTGGCTCCGTAACGCCCTCCCCAGGTTTTAGCAATTTTCAAAAACACGTTATTTGCGTATATTTTCCATAGTTTTACCGAATACCGCATTGTTAAAAGTTTATAGAGATTCTTTAGGAAGGAAGTCGTTGCAGTAGCTCTCAAGTTGCTATTTAGATCGATATATGATTTTAACCAGGAGCTCTGTTTTAAATTTTAAAATTGTGTATATTCTTGTAACTACCAAACCGTTGGCCAGAGCCTGTTTTAAATTCCGATAATGCACAATGTACCCTTTCTTATCATGCAAAGTGGCCATTAATTTGGGTAATTTTGAGTGTGGAGGTGTACGGTGTTCAGCCGCAAACGGAAAGTCTTTATGGGTGTCATGTAGTTCCCTGGGATATTGCAAGTCCACTTGAACTATATATCCTTCTGGATTATCGTCTGGAATGGATGTTACATCAAAATTTTCTGTATCATCCACCCATTCGAAGCCTCCATACGGCAAAGGTTCCATCATGGCTTTCCCATAAAGATTATTAATATCTAAATAAAGAATATATTTGGATGGAGCACTTGGATCATATTTTTCAGACATATACTTGTTGATTGCTTCAGAAAAGCGATTAATACAGGTAGAGATGCCTCCACGGATGGCTTCCTCAATAAACATTATTTGGTCAATATCACGTAACAATTCCAATTTACATTTTGTGAATTTAAGCATACAGTCCCATGTAAAACCGGGCATTGTATGATACCATGCTGGGTCTAAGTGATGAGTCGCAATGCAATTTTTTCTAAAGTTTTCAAACACGTCTGCCAAAAGTAGGATGTCGGTTTTCAGGTATATGTCTGAATATTGTCCTAAATTTTGAATTTCAAACGTTTTCCACACCTTTTGAGCGTGATCATACTTCTCAAGACTAATGCTTTCATCTAACAATTTATTATAAAAATGTTCAATTTTAGGTAATTCCGTTTCTTCTAGCTTATCAATGTGTGAAATGTAATCGTAACAAAAGACCCCTTTTTCGTTAATAAATTAAATTTTTCATCATCCTCATCATCATCACACTGAAATTCACGTTTTATAATTACAAGATTTTGCTTCTCCATAATGGAAACCAATTCATCAAGAGATGCACTCAGAAATCTCAAAGAATCGATAAATCGAAATTTAATTTTCGTGTCTTGGTCGTATTGTGTAAAGGAAATGTATCGTTCTTTATTGTTAGGAAGTATGTTCATTCGCTCACATTTGGCCAAATCTCGAATTAAAAAGTGACTATCGTACCCCATCAAATTATGGAACACAATAGGCACCACAAAGAGCTTTTTAAATAATAGGTTACATTGCGCATGTGCGTACCCTCGAGCTTCTCCAGTAAAGTGATTATGATCCAAGACGACCTTATCCTTGGACGTAAATGGTTTCTCACAAATGTGGCAGTTATCTTTTCGTAATTTTCGACTCTATAAATTTAGCCAGCTTTTTTAGTTCCATTCTAAACCACTCTATGCAATCTGTAGCTCTATAGCTATTATAGAAGGACTGAGAATCGTCATAAGTACATTTTAAATAGTAACCTGCAGAATAAACCGTGTGCTTTTGATATTTCCTTGTAACATGAGTGGGCGTGTCGTCGAGTACTTCCAAAAGGCTTTCAAAATCTGCGTAAATTATGAAAGGCGCCGTTTGTTTGTAAATGAAGTTTCTGAACTCAACGTATTTATAGTTGGGGAAAGAAATTTTATATTTGTTTCTATTCGCACAAAGTTTTTTGTGCTCATCAAACTTCTGTTGTTTTTGATAATAATTTAAACAAATGTCACATATGAACTTCTTATGACTATTTTTATTTAACTGTGACGAAACTAATCTAGACAAATTTTTAATGTAACAGTAATGGTATTTCAATTCAGATTCGTCACCGTCATCATCATCATCAAATTCGAAATCCCACTCATTTAATTTTAAATAATATTTATTTTGAATTAACAATAAATTTACATGTCTCTCTAATTTATTTTTTGTTAATCTAACCGGAAGTACTGTATAACTGTTTTTCTTTTGCATTTCTAGACCATATACGTTCACAGATATGGCATTAGCCATTTCGAATTTTGAAATTTGAGATAAAGGCATCGGCGAATCAATATTTTCCGTATTCAAAACTAGTTTATAGTACGGGTATGAAGATGTCAAATTTTTATGATTATTTACAGGAAAAAGACCACACAAAATTGACCAGTAGAAACATGCATTATCGTTAGTGTTGCGAACATTGATAACTGCATGTTTTCTCTCTATTTCCACCGGTAGCTTTATAAAAGACGAACCATTACCCATTTCGTATTTGTTAATATTAATCTCTAAATACTCAATACGATTTAACGCCCAACCAGACAAATGTTCTTGAAAGTCTGTCATTTTATTAGAAATTTTATCTTGTATGTGTTCCATAAACCAGGATTGTAAATCTGTTCCTCGGTCAATCACTCCATTTTTAGTATTAAAATATTTAT